>CAUYSK010091669.1:0-13100 GCA_963575035.1 Avahi laniger
TTTAAAATGAATTCTTGGCCGGGCGCGGTGGCTCACGCCTGTAATCCTAGCACTCTGGGACGCCGAGGCGGGCGGATTGTTTGAGCTCAGCAGTTCGAGACCAGCCTGAGCAAGAGCGAGACCCCGTCTCTACTAAAAATAGAAAGAAATTAGCTGGACAACTAAATATATATAGAAAAAAATTAGGCGGGCATGGTGGCACATGCCTGTAGTCCCAGCTACTCGGGAGGCTGAGGCAGGAGGATCGCTTGAGCCCAGAAGTCTGAGGTTGCTGTGAGCTAGGCTGACGCCAGGGCACTCACTCTAGCCTGGGCAAAAGAGTGAGATTCTGTCTCAAAAAAAAAAAAAAAAAATGAATTCTTGACATTCATGACATCCAACCACAGGTGTGGCCGGCCCTCTATTTCCTGCTTCCCAGCACAAGTGTTCTACGACAACGGGAACAAATGACCCTCTCCATACACTGCTGCTGGGAACAGTGCAAAGACGTACTCTTTCTGGAAGCTTCTTCCCAGTGACTAGCATAGGACTAGCAGGGGAGACCTTAAGTGTCACAGACACAGACACACACAAATGCAGCATGGTTCTTAAATGCATGAATACTGTACCTTTGTTGGGAGGGTACTTTGGCTTTTTTCCACCACCAACTAAAGCTAAATAGTTGCAGCGAAATAACATTTCAACGTGGCCAACTCCTCCTTCTAGAAATTCTGAAATGACAGTTTCAAAAAGACAGTTTTAAAAAGTTAACATGTAAATTTTACAATAAAAAAGAAGAAAAAGTCAAGACACATAACATGCAGCATTTTTTTCTTTTCTAAAGTGATGGGGTCTCACTTTGTTGCCCAGGCTGAGAGCAGTGGCTACCCACAGATGCAAGCACAGTGCGAACACTGCAGCCTCAAACTACCAGGCTCAAAGTGATCCTCCCACCTCAGCCTCCTGAGTAGTTGGGACCACAGTGGGCACCGCCATACCAGGCTCATTGTTAACCAGCCATTTGTATCCGATGACCACCAGAAATGAGAATGGTGACCAACTAAGAAAAATAGTTAGCAGCAGATTTCAGACGCCTCTCAGCATACTGTCATCATGAACCACGTTTCATAAATGCTGAGCGCACAGCAACCTAAGAAGCCAATTCAGCAAAATGTATGAAACATCTAAATTCCTATTTTAAGATGTAGCAAAATCTATAAACTCTGAGAAAGCACACTCATACTAAAGCTTTCATGCAAAAGCTGAGTTTTCCTCACTTCAAATACATCTTCCACTGATGTCTGAAATGCACAAAAATGTTCATGCATTATGGAAGAGGAAAATGTCCACAGAATTCCAGACGTCCTCCACAAGGAAAGGACGCCAGTGCGCTCAAGCCCACTACGTGGGAATGCCAGTGAAATCCCACGTTCCATGTGGCTCATGTGCCACAGCCGACCTGCCCCCCAAGTGTTCTGGTCTGTGATGACCTTGAGCTCTCGGGACAGTGAGGCTGTGTACAGCAAAGACCAAGTGAGGAACGCAACCTCTGAAAACGAGGACATGAGCCCAAGAACTGCCCTCAGCCTCTGCAGTCGCAGCTGTACAAAGTAACTCAGAAGCTCACCAGCTTGCTCTGTGAGATCCCTAAAATTCAAGGCCTAGTAGCAGCCTTGAAAGGAATGAATATTTAATAATATCCACAATGAAAACTACTTTTCTCATAGACAGCTTAACAGTCCTCTTACACAAAGGCTACCTCAAAGTAGTTATGGCTTTAACAGGATGCAGCCTGGGTCTACGTCAAAACGACTGCAGTGGCTCACCCCAGGGCGGGTGGGTGGGTGGCCTGTGAGCTGTAAAAGCCCACAGCTGCTCCCCCTTGCAGCAAAGGACACCACCCTCCAGCAACCCAGGCTCTTACCTGTGCTTCCATAAACCCACTCACCACGCAACAGGAAATTTAACTGCCAGTTAATGTCCAGTCTTTAACCTTAACACTTTTTTTTTTTTTTTCTGAGACAGAGTCTCACTGTGTTGCCTGGGCTAGAGCGCCGTGGCGTCATCCTAGCTCACAGAAACCTCAAACTCCTAGGCTCAAACGATCCTTCTGCTTCAGCCTCCCGAGTAGCTGGGATTACAGGCATGTACCACCATGCCCGGATAATTTTTTCTATATATTTTTAGTTGTCTCTTGCTCAGGCTGGTTTCGAACTCCTGATCTCAAACAATCCGCCCGCCTCGGCCTCCCAGAGAGCTAGGATTACAGGCGTGAGCCACCCGCCCAGCCACCTTAACACTCTTGAAGAGATGAATGGATGGGAACAGGCCAGAGCTGAAAGAGAAGAACTAATAACCTATAAAACAAATGCTGACCACTCGCTGGGGGAAGGATGGGCTCTTCCACAAATGGTGCTAGGGAAACTGGATATCCACACCGCAAAGGATAAACCTGGGCCTTTATCTTACATCATATTAAAAAATTAACTTAAAATGAATTAAAGACCGAAAAGCAAGACCCAAAATTACAAAACCCTAGGAAAGAGCACAGGGGAAGGCTCCGCGACACTAGACGTGACTATGATTTCCGAGCTGCAACACCAAAAGGAACGGGGACGACTCCAGGGTTACTGAAAGCTTTTGTGCATCAAAGGACACAATCCATGGCGGGGAAAGACACCCTATGGAATGGGGAAAACTATTTGTAAATCACGGATCAGACAGGTGGTTAATATCCGGAATACGTGAGAACTTTTACAGCTCAATGACGAAAAATTAAAAAGCCTGACCAAAAAATGAGCAAATGACTTGAATAAACGTTTCTGCAAAGATGATTTACAAATGGGGAACAGGTGCACAGAAAGATGCTCGTATCATCAGTCATCAGAGAAATGCAAACCAAAACCACAGATCCCACCTCTCGCCCACTGGGATGGCTACCATCTGAAGTCTAGAGGGTAACAGGCGTGACTGGCAAGGGTGTGAAGAAACTGGAACCTTACGAATAGTTTGGTGCAGCCCCTGTGGAAAACAGCATGGCCAGTCCTCAAAAAATTAAAACTAGAAGTACCATACGATCCAGCAAACCCACTTCTGAGTAGGTGTCCAAAAAGAATGGAAAGCAGGGTCTCAAACAGAGATCTGCACACGCGTGTTCAGAGCAGCATTATCCATGACAGCCAGGATGTGTTCACAGAAGCAACTCGAGTGTCCACGGATGCGTGAATAAGCAAAGTGTGACACATACGTGCAATGGAGTTATTCACCCTCAAACAGGAAGGAAATCCTGATGCAGGCTTCAACACAGATTAACCCAGAGGACATTTTTTCTTTTTTTTGTGAGACAGTCTTGCTCTGTTGCCCGGGCTAGAGTGCCGTGGCGTCAGCCTAGCTCACAGCAACCTCAAACTCCTGGGCTCAAGTGATTCTCCTGCCTTAGCCTCCCGAGTAGCTGAAACTACAGGCATGCGCCATCATGCCCAGCTAATTTTTTCTATATATATATATTTTTAGTTGTCCAGATTATTTCTTTCTATTTTTAGTAGAGACGGGGTCTCACTCTTGCTCAGGCTGGTCTCGAACTCCTGACCTTGAGCAATCCACCCGCCTCGGCCTCCCAGAGTGCTAGCATTACAGGCCTGAGCCACTGCGCCAGGCCCCTCTGGAGTTTTTTGTAATGGAAATACCTTAATTGTTTCTCATTATAAAAGTTATCCAGCCTGAGCAAGAGCAAGACTCCGTCTCTACTAAAAATAGAAAGAAATTAGATGGACAACTAAAAATATATAGAAAGAATTAGCCGGGCATGGTGGCGCATGCCTGCAGTTCCAGCTACTCGGGAGGCTGAGGCAGGAGGATTCCTTGAGCCCAGGAGTTTGAGGTTGCTGTGAACTAGGCTGACACCACGGCACTCTACTCAGGGCAGTAGAGTGAGACTCTGTCTTTAAAAAAAAAAAAAAGTTATACATCATCACCATAAAAACAACACAGAAAAGCATAAAGTAGGGCGCACCAGAAAACAACATCGTGTATGTACTTCTAAACTTTGTGCACAGTGCTACAGATCTTTAGAATTTGTCTAGCAGGCTTCCACCAGAAAAAAATTTAAAAATAAACTCTGTGCACGACACCCACTTGCTCCTACTCAAACGAAACAGCACTGTCTACATTACCCTCTAGTTCTTTCCCGTTAGCAACGTCACAGCCATCACGCCGCGATGTGAGTCAGCACTCGGACTGATCTTGGGGTTTTTGCTGCCCCGTTTTAAGGGTGCACCTCGACCAACTTAATCAACATTCTAATGATGGTCATTTAGGTGCCCCCCACCAACCAGTTTTTCACTACCGGAAACAGTGCTGCAAGTAATTTTTTTTTTTTAAAGAGACAGGGTCTTGCTCTGTCACCCAGGCTAAGTGCAGTGGCCCAATCACAGCTCACAGTAACCTCAAACTCCTGGGCTCAAGGGATCCTCCTGCCTCAGCCTCCCCAAGTGCTGGGATCACAGGCGTGAGCTGCCACAGTCAGCCACAAGTAATAAAATACATAAGCATCTAGTGTCTTTTTTCCTTCAGATAAAATCCTTTAAGTGTAACTGTTGGATCAAACAGTGTATTTATCTAAAATGAATACATCTTGCCAACTTATTCTACAAGAACGCTCTACCTATTTCAACTCCTACCTTCAGGTCACACAGCGTTCTCCCTCTCCACGCCCTTCCCAAAGCTACACGCCACCTCCATGTCGTCCTGCCCGCAGTGGTCACCCACGACCCTCCATCTCGCGGACCTCCCCGCTCTGCAGCGCCCTCGCCCGGCATGCTGGGCCATCGCAGAGTGCAAAGCCCCCAGTCCTGCTGTGCGGGGAGGCGCCACGAGGATGCCGCGCTGCGTGGGCCGTGCTGGGCAGCTTGCTGGACTGGCTGCAGCTGGGCTTTGTGCAGAGGATCCCGCATCTCACCAAGGCCCTGCCCGACCGCCATCGAGGCACCTCCAGCCCTCGGAGCAGCAGGCGACAACCTGCGAGGGGACGCGGGACGTGTAGTCTTCACGGCTGCTCGACCAGCCACGGGCAGTCGCCCTAAGTCTCTGAGTCCCCGTACCTCCCCCGACTGTCAACGTCACGACGTGAATGCCGGCCACACCAAGGGAAAAGAGGGTGCACTGGGAACAGAAGGCCGCTGAGCACCTCTGCCCACTCTGTAGACAGTGCGAGCTCCCTGGCCAGGCCCAAGCTGTATCAGTTCTGTTCAACTTTGCAATGTGGGAGATTTATGTTTTTAAGTGAAACAGAGTTCACTTTTTACGCACTCTCATATTATTTCTACCACCGCTGGATATAAAACTTCATCGAAATACATCATTCTTAAAGCATTCTTACTTGTAAAAATTACGACTGTTGAATTTTTTGTAGTACACTCTCAGAAGAAGTGTGTGGAACATTTGAATCTGGGTCCTCTGCTGTGACAGCGTCACCGTGAGGACCTCGACAGGCTGCGTCACCAACCCCAGGCAGCCCTGGGGCCCAGAGGCCTTCCTGGGGTAGAGCGGTGCTGCTCTGAAAGCTGAGCCCTCTCTGAGAGAAAGAAACCAGGTGTGCGTAGACACAGGACCTGTGTCTGAGTGCAGGGTGGGAGAACACCGTTCCCCGGACTGGAGGACCAGGGACCCTGCACTGCCGGACTCCCGTTCCTGCCGAGGCGGGCAGGCGTGCCGGGCAGCAGCATGCAGCTCGAGGCCAGTCACACAGCCTCTTCCCTCAGCGCCACAGTCATGGCGGAGACAACAGGCCCAGAGCCCAGATCCAGGAAGACCGCTGCAATGCAGGCACATTCCTCAACATTTAGAAAAGCAAACTGCTCAAATAAGAAAAGGAACAAGGGCAAATCTGCCGTTCTTCTACTCTGAAATGGCAAGTTGCCAGAAACCTAACAGCAGATTAACCTGCAAATACCATACAGGTGAATTTCTTAAAATACACCATCAAAAAGGACAGCATGTGACCTTTTCACGGTGAGGCCTATCTGCTCACATCAGCTGGAAACGCGAGCATACCAAGAGAGCACGAGTATTAATTAACTACACGCTAAGCGCAAGGGCAGCCTGCTCTAGACAGCAGAGCTGGGCAGCAGCACAAGAGCAAATGCGTGTATGAAGCATGACATCCTGACCATGGTATACGTTTCTGGAATTTACAAGTTTCAGATGCTTCTTGTGTACCTTATTTTTACAAGAAATTCTGAATTTATTATAAACATTTCATTAATCAGGAAGCAGTTGTTAAAATACTGCTAATGGTTTAACTTTGACACCAAAACCTGTAACTCCTCTTTAAGTTCTGGGTGAATTTAGTAAAAAGTATCCTGAGGTTTGCAAGTCAAACTGTTTTGAAATGTTTTGCAACTACTTATCTGCACAAAGCAGAACCGTCTAAAATCACTGTGCAACCAAAACAAAATAACTACAAATTAGATGCCTGCAAGACCGACAGGAAACTCCCATCAGCACCTGCAACGCTCACTGACCCCACCGACTTACTCCACGCCAACAGTGCTCCCACGCCGGGAATGACAGTGAGCAGGCACACGGCACCCACACGTGTGCCAAGCACTCATCCATGCATTCAGTGCATTCTCATTCGTTCCTCTTGACAGCAATCTCCTGCGCAGGCACTGTCAGCATCCTGGTTTTACACACAAAGAACGTGAAGCCCAGAGCAACTGAGAAACTTGCCCAAGGTCACGCAGCAACTGGACAGAGCCAGGACTCCAAGACACGCAGTGTGGCTCCCGCCTGAGCTCTCAGCCACCGGGCTCTTTCTATAACTAATGGAGGCTGCCAACCGCTGCTTACAAAATAAACTCCAAGTTATAAAGCACCACTTACGGTTTCACCTTCCAGGGTCACATGTAAGATTTCACTTGGAAAAGCATTTCCACTGCTCCCCGCCCACTCTCTGAAAGTCCCTGACGTCCACTACTAGCTGCCAAAACAGAAAGGGCCTGCTCAGTGGAGCCCGAGGATGCCACGATGCTGCGGCAGTGAGGTCCTCTTTCAGAGGAGAACAGTTCTAGCATCGGAAATCTAACACATGTGCTGAACACAAGCCAAAACCACAACTGTAGGAAGAAAAAGGATGTTTCTCACTTTCTGTGATTTATCAGAGATTTGCTCGTTTGGCGGCAGTGCTTCATTTCCCAGCAGGCAAGGAGGACCAGGAGATGCCAGAAGTTTAAGAAAAATACGGGCCAGGCACGGTGGCTCACGCCTGTAATCCTAACACTCTGGGAGGCTGAGGCGGGCGGATTGTTTGAGCTCAGGAGTTCAAGACCAGCCTGAGCAAGAGCGACACCCTGTCTCTACTAAAAATAGAAAGAAATTGGCCAAACAACTAAAAATAGAAAAAATTAGCCGGGCATGGTGGCGCATGCCTGTAGTCCCAGCTACTCGGGAGGCTGACGCAGGAGGATCACTTGAGCCCAGGAGTGTGAGGTTGCTGTGAGCTAGGATGACGCCACGGCACTCATTCTAGCCCGGGCAACCCAGTGAGACTCTATTTCAAAAAAAAAGAAAAAAAAAAAGAAAAATTCATAGGGGGAAACCAAATTGAAAAAATTCTACCCATAAATTTAACTATTTTTCCTGGTAGATAGGAAAAGGACCACCATTATTTTATTTGCCACTAGAATGAATCCCTGATTCTGGCTTTTGAAAATTTGTATTTCATGAAAACACAGATTAAGGCGCTGAGTTAAGCAAAAAGAAGAAACTATAATCTATTACTATAAATAATATTTTCTAAGTGTTGGTCATCTGCCAAGAGTTAAGAGTCTATCTCCTGTAATTGGACCGATCATCGCAGTTCTCCACAGTTTTACATTCAATAAGAAAAAAGTGACAACGGCCTGCGTGAACAGCCCGTCTACCAAACAGCACTGGCACGGCCGGAAGGGGTGGGGAGAGCACCCGAGCAGCTCACGTGGCTGACGATTCACCCGAGGAACCGGAGTTGGCCAACATCCCCTGCTGGTCATACCCTCCACCCCGGCACTGCACGAGCCAGGCACCCACAGATGCTCAAGGAGAAGACAATTCCACCAAGTGTATGGAGGGCCACAAACCCTGCTCTCTCTCAGAAACAGTTCCTCTCCCTCTCCATCTGAAAGGCGAAAGTTAGGCTTTGGGGGAGTAGGAAAGGGGAGAGAAAACAGGAAATGTCAGTTACTTCTTACCTTGTTTCTCTTTTTCTTTTAGTGGGTCCGTGTTATAGACTCGGAATCCATTTTCCATCCCACATGCAAAGCATCCTAAACAGGGAGTGAAAGAGACATGTTAACCCCCCAGGCCCGGAGTGGGCACAGCGAGGGGTCTGGAGAAACCCGCATCTGCAAGAACTCCTGCAGGGGCTCACACCACCCAGAGAGTGCTACGTCACAACCGCCTTCCAGGCAGAGATGGTATCAAGTAATATATATGCACATCCTAGCGAGACATCTTCAGTTTGTTGTTAGCATGCAAATGAACCTTTGGAGTTGCCCACGCCAACTTCCCCACTGCAGGGTCCTTCTCTGGCACCTGTGGGCCTGCTTCCGCTTGACCACTCAATTCCAGTGAGAGGCGCTCGCTGGCCACCTTGACAAGCCACTCCACCACCCAGCACCTCCCTCTCGCAAATGCTCACCACCCGCCTCGCGTTCCGAACACACGTCTTGAGAGAGCTGCGTGTCAGGTATCACGCCAGGTCCTGGAGAGTCCGCAGCTAGCGGAGGACAGCCGCAGAGCAGGGAGTCCTGCCCAGCGCGGACACAACAGGTCAGGGGAGGGGCAGGGTGCAGGAGAGATGGGAGGCTGGTCCTAGACTCCCGGAACACGGAAGGCAGGAAAGGGCTGCTCATTCTCAGCTCCTGGTCTCTTAGAAGCCAGCTCTGAGGTCTCCCATGACGTCGCTGCCACCTATAAATCACCCAACTCCTTAGACTTGGTCACAGTAACACTCATCCTGGTCACCATCTCCAAGTCACACACTGGGCTGCTAATGGTCCAAATAAAAGGCACCACTAGGAACTAAATGAAGCACTCAAGTTTGAAGACGATGATGATGTGTTAATTCCTGTGCTTGGACTGCATCTACCGTAAGCATGACCCAAGGACTACACTAATCTCCTTAAATGCCACGTCCAGTGCTAGTTTGTACAGAGCTGTGGCTGGAAAGAGAAAAACCAAACCCTCCAAACTCCTTTTCACACAAAATGCTGCGAAGCTGGCCCCTCACAGCGACTGCACAACTGGTTTGAAAGCCAAGGCAGGGCCTCTTAAAATACCATTCTACTGATTTCGATCCACTTTTCCAATTTCCAGAACCACATTATTCGACCCTGTCGGCCACCCTTCCAAACGTGAACAGCATGCCTACATTTTTTGTCCCAGTCATTTTAAAATGATAGATCCAAGGGCCCATGAAGCTGCCCTCGTGAACTGGAGTCCACGTCCTATGTCCACTCTGACACTCTGGAATGTAATTTATCTGGGCGTGGACCTGAAACTCACTCTAAAGTGCTGTGTTCCTGTCTCTTAAATTATTCTCGGTTATAACCCTCTATTATTGGAATCATACAATCCACACAGAGCTTTCCTTGACAGAAACTACGCGAGCGGCAGAGGAGTGAAATCTTTCCCTTCCTCTGAACAGGTGCACCTTCCCCAGGCTGCAAGCCTCGCACCTCTCTGTCTTCATCAGAACACACACTTCTGACAAGACTTGTGAAAAATACGTAAACCACCTCTGTGAATCCACAAGAAAAAGGCAGACAACCCAACAGGAAAATAGGCAGAAGACTTGGACGTTTCGTACAAGAGGATTCCAGGTGGACAATGAACACACAGAATCAGGAAATGCAAACACAACACAATGAGATCACTACTCATCCACCCAAGTGGCCAAAATGATGGGAAGCACCACAGACGAAGGGGTGCAGAGGCAGGGGAGCTCTCAGCCTGCCAGTGGAGGGTAAACTGGGACCACCACCCTTCAGCCCTGCTCCCGGGCGCACTGGGGTACACGTTTTGTGGAAATGTGAACAAATGGTCACCAAAAGGTCTAGAATAACTGCGTAGCACCACTGTGCTCATGGTATCCCAAACTGTGACCTACCCAAAGGCCCACCAACGGTAGAATGGATAAATGAATTTTGACATATTCCCACAGAGGAACGTTACACATTTAGTGGGGCAATCTACCACTATCCTGAACGTGGGGAAAAGCTCACAAACATGATGTTGCATAAGAAAGCCAGAAACAAAAATGAGTACAAAAATAAAGTACAGAAGTAGGCAAAACGAATCTACGATGTCAGAAGTCAGCTGGGGGCAGTTACTGGAAGCAGCGCGGGGTGGCCAGGGCATTCAATTTCTTACTTGCTGGCAACACGTATGCTCGGTTCAGAACACTCACCGGGCCGAACGCTTACGGTAGGTGCACTTTTCTACATATGGAGCACACTTCGACAGAGAGATGGTATCACAGACACCAAAAGGTTGGAAAACACTCTTCAGGGAGACTAAGCATCACCCTTGCACTCTGAACAAAACTTTCGTCCCAGAGAAACCATCGGCACACAGGCTAGTTGGCGACTGCACATAGCCCTGGGGAAGGCAGTGACAAGGAAGCCTGACTGGCTACAGGACAGCGTCACTGAGGGCCTTCTTCCTTACACAGGCAATCCACGTTTAAATACTGCCACCCCGACACTTGAGAACTGTGGAAGGGGACCCGGAACCCGGCAGCTCGAGCCAGGGCACGCAGTAGGAGCAGATGCTCACACACTGCTGCCTCCCTGGCAACGGAAAGAAACAGGTGGGTGCGTCACAGAAACGTACACTTCAACACTTTTGAGTCCTGGAGTCCACAGTGCAAATTTAAAATTATGGGCAAATATTCTTTTAAGATGATTTATAAGCCTGAATTTACAATAAGAATGTTAAAAACACAGAGCAAAAATTAAAAATCAATGTGAGTAAAAACAAAATGTAACGACCTGGTGTACATTTACATCATGGGCTGTTAACCCGACCGTGACCGGAGCGGAGGTGTGAAAGCGTGTTTGTTAAGGAGACGTTGCATTACTGTCGATCCCTCCGCGTGTTCTCAGTTACTGTCAAAACCTGTTCGAAAAGCTACCGGCCGTCCTCCTCTAATGCAAATCCAAAACGTTCAAGCACTGCCCAGTGTCCAACATTTGGCCCCAAACACAAACCTCACTCACCTCAGTGTGCTCCTTCCCAATCCCTACTGTGGGGCCAAACCACAACCACTAGGGGTCACCGTGGAGACCCATTCAGCCTCAGCCTTCCCTGTGGCCACTACTGCTGAGTCTAATTTTGCGGCTTTAAAGGCCAGAAGTAAACTTGCCCTCCTCCAATTCTTTTTTGAGACAGTCTCGCTCTGTTGCCCGGGCTAGAGTGCTGTGGCATCAGCCTCACTCACAGCAATCACCAACTCCTGGGCTCAAGCGATCCTCCTACCTCAGCCTCCAGAGTAGCTGGTACTACAGGCATGCACCACTGTGACCCGCTAATTTTTCTATTTTTAGTAGAGACAGGGTCCTGCTCTTGCTCAGGCTGGTCTTGAACTCCTGAGTTCAAGCCATCCTCCTGCCTTGACCTCCCAGAGCCCTCCTCCTTCAATTTAATGAAAAACTTCCTGTACCTCTCTTGTGGCATGCATATTATCTATCCCTTTACCTTTTCCTTAGACATATTTTATTAATTGTTCTCCTACTGCATCACTAGCGATACAAGGGACAGGTTTTGATTATATTCAACGTATCCTTCAAACCGCAAGAAGCGTCTCGCACACCAAGCACAAACCACATATAGGCCAAATGAGAGCGGGGCAATCATGGTATTATCTATTTAAAATTACCTTCACAAGTACAGGATCGTATAGCACTTGCTTTGATTCTGTTCAAAAACAGAACTCCCAAAGCCAACAGGTAAAAATTCTTATAAGTCTGTCCCTGAATAACAGCCATTATTCCTTGTCTCCCCAGTTACAAATTTTAGCAGTGGGCACCGAGAACCTGAAGTGGTATCTGTCCAAATTCCAGTCTCCGCCCAACAGAGAAGGGCTCTGGGGACCCTCCCCGTCTCACCTGCATCCTAGGGCCCTGTTAGCTCGCCCTGTCCACTCTCTCCTGGGGTTTAACTCATCCAGCGACTACAGCAGGATTCCAAGATGCAAAAGGAAACGAGATTTCCCCAAAGGTGCACCTTAAAAGTCCTTCTGTGCCACACACAAACACAAAACCCGGAGGTGGTGGGGGAGAGGGTGACATTTTCTGACTGAAACCAACAGAAAAGGCAAGAGCTACACCCAACCTAGGTCACACGGCCTACAAAAATCCTCAATAAAGTGTAGTTCTGTGGCTGAAAAGAACTTGAACAATTTTCAACTACACTGCATTTGCTCAAGAACCTAAAAGCAGCACTAGCAAAAACGGGGTTTTGAAGCACACCCGAAATCACGCCCTGGGGAAAACCCAGCCAAGCCCGCCGGCAGGCAGCCGAGACCCAGAGTGGCTGCGGCGGGGAGGGCTGGGGGCGACTGGAGAAAGGGGGTCCCAACCTCCGCCTCCGCCCGGACAGCCGGGGGCGCGACCGCAGCCCCGGGGGTCGCGAAAGGCCGGGGGGAGGGGGGCAGGCTCAGTCTCGACCCCTGGGAGCGGCGGTGAGAAGGCGGGGGGGCCTTGGCAGGTGAGGCTGGGCCAGGTAACGGTCTCCGGGGCGGTGGTCTCCGGAAGGCCTTGGGGGGAGGTCTCCGGGTGCGCAGGCCGGTGTGGGGGTCTCTGGTTGGGGGGCCCGGCGTGGGGGGTGAGGGTCTCCACGTGGGGAGCCCGGAGTGTGTGGGGTCTCTGGGTGCGGAGGCCGGAATGGGGTGTCTCCAGGTCCGGAGGCCGGGGTGAGGGTCTCCAGGTGGGGAGCCCGGAGTGTGTGGGGTCTCCGGGTTCGGAGGCCGGGATGGGGGGTCTCCGGGTGCGGAGGCCGGGGTGGGGCTCTCTGGATGGCGGGACCGGCGTGGGGCGTGATGGTCTCCCGGTGGGGGGCCCGGAGAGTGTGGGGTCTCCGGG
>CAUYSK010091672.1:0-23115 GCA_963575035.1 Avahi laniger
AATTAATTTCTTTCTATTTTTGGTAGAGATGAGGTCTCGCTCTTGCTCAGGCTGGTCTCGAACTCCTGAGCTCAGAACGATCCGCCCACCTCGGCCTCCCAGAGAGCTAGGATGACAGGCGTGAGCCACCGCGCCCGGCCTTTCCAGATTATTTTAAATGCCTACGCCCTGTGTGAGTCTGGGTGATTGCACACGGTTCAGGTCCTTCACACCTATGGCCTACTCAGCCCTTGGGGAGCTTGTCCCGATTTACCCTCCCGGCAGCCGTGTCTGAAGGTCCTGGGCCCTTTCTAGGCTCTCTCGGGCCCCCAGTGCAGCCAGATTGAGGTGGGAGCAGCGCCCTCAACCATTGCGGAATTCACAATGCAATGGTTCACACCTGGGCTCACACCGGGGCTCAGATGACTCCTGCAGCCGCCTCTGGGCCTGGAGTGCTCCCTGCAGCCCCTGTGAGGACCTCGCCTCCCTGTGCTGTGGCCTGGGCTCCACCTCCTCCCCACCATGCCCTCCTCTGTGTCCCCAGTTCAGGTATGGCCTGAGCGGGTGCAGAGACAGTCACAGCCTCTCAGAGGTCTCCACTGTCCCTTAGGCATGACAAGAACACAGTCCGTGATGTGTCAGCCTCCTGCCACAGCACTTTCCTGCTCTAGGCAGCTCTGTCAGGAGAAAGCTCTTCTTTGTCTTGACCTAAAATCTGCTTCCTTGGTGTCTCTTCTCCCCGCTCACGTGTTACCCCTCAGGGCCACATGTCACCACTCTGCTTACTTCTCCCTGCGGCCCTTCCTTTCCTCCAGCTGACCTTCCCTCAGGGTCTTCAAGCTTCTCTGTCAGCTGGTCCTGCGGAGCTTGGGAACAGTTCCCTCGCTTCTCCGAGTCTCAGCTTCCACTGTAGGACAGAGATAATGCTCTGCATCCTGCAGCCTGGTTGCAAAGACTCAGCATAATACCAACAAAAATCCTGGCTCAGACTTTTGGCTCAAGATGGTAGCCCAGCACACGGATGTGCTTCTCCTTCCTCCTGAACATCTGTTGACAGAAACCAAAGAAGGGCCGAGAGGGAAAAGGAAAAACCAATAAAAAGCTGTGTGGGGGAAGATGGCTTGGACAGTACCTCAAGGAATCAGAGATTTTACCATATTTCTGGAATACCAGAATGGGTCAAATATCATGTATTGGTATATGGGAGCAGAGACGGCTGTAGCTGAGATTGAGAAGTAGAGAGGTCTATGGGGGGTTTTGTTTTGGTGACGTGAGGTCAGGCTGGGAGAGCAGGAGAGGAAGGAGGGACAAAAACCAGGATGGCAGCTGCCGCATGGTAGTCAGGTTGACCTCCTGCGCCTCTAGTTGGGCAGCCATCATTTTCCCCTGGGCTGAGACTGCAAGATTTTCTCTGAAGAAATTGAGTAGCTAGTCTAGGAGGGACCAGGGCTTCCAGAAAAGGGTCAACCCCACAGAGAATGGCCCTTCTTGTTTTGACCCCCAGGGGTGGCCAAGCCTGCCTGCCATCTCCCCACCTGGGCATGCTAACACCAAGCCTACCAGTCAACAAGCTCTGCTCATGTCCACAGTCTGCTTTCAGCTCAAAGAAACAGAACTGATTTGAGAAAGAGAAAATTTAAAACGATAAAAATTAAAACCCTTTAACTCATCAGAGAGATTTAGGAAATGACTCCATTCATAACACAAAAACAGGATATTATGATAAAGAGACATCTAAGGGAGAGTTCTTATATATTTAAATATGTTCGGTGATTTTTTTTTTTAAAAAATTACAAAAAGCTTGAGAAATTTCTCAGAATGAAGAGAGAGAGAGATGCATAATATAAGAAAATATATGAGACATAGAGGATTGATCCGGGAAAACCAGTAACCATTAATAGCAGTTCTGGAGGAGAAGACATATTGGAGGGGTAGAAATGATTGAAGAAATAATAGACACTTTGCCAAGACTTAAGGAAAAAAAAAAGACAAAGTCTTGAGAATGAAGAGGCCCACCAAACATAGAGCAGGGGGAATGAAAAAAAATCCAGATTTGAACCTATACTAGCTATTTTAGAGTGCTAAGGATAAGTTAAACACCCCCAAACTTCCAGTGAGAAATAAAAGGCAGGTCATATTAATGTTTGTAACAGCAACACTGAATCTTAGCAATGGAGCAATGCCTTAAAAAGTGCTGAGAAAAAATGATATTGAATTTAAACTTTGGTATCCAATGAAACTATTAATATGAATCAGGCATGAGAAAAAAGTAAAGATATTTTATGACATTCGGAGACTCCAAAGTTTCTCCTAATTCAATCTTTTGGTAAAAAATTACTTGAGGATATACTCCAGCAAAATGAAAAGGAGTCCAAGACAGAGGATGACGGGGGATCCAAGAAGCAATGAATCTAACATAGGAGAGCAATGAAAAGAGATTCCAGAATAACAATTGCATGGCAGATTAGGCTTGCCCCTAACATTTATTTGCAGGGCCTGGGGCAAAAGCAAAAATGAATGACTACCCTGAAGTTCATCCCCTTCTCTTCCCATCCTGACTTATTTCACTCTATGTAGACATAAAAACTTGCATATCCAATCCCTGTTCACACATCCTCCCATCCCTGTCATACAGCTGCCATTGGCCATCCTCAGGCCTAGATGTGTACACACCGATGGCATGGTCCACTGTCAGGAAGGACAGACCTGGAGAGGAAGCCTATGCAGACCTTGGGATTAAGCTTTGGGGTCCCAGGTACTCAAAGCATTGGAATGGGGTCTTGGGGGAAGAGATGGACATGAGTTCCAGTTGGACACATCCTCTTGGACCCTCAGACTTCTCATCTGTGGGGAGGAAGACCAGGGACAGACACTCTAAGGCAGGGGTCCCAGAGTAGGACCCTGGTTGTCTTGCTCTGAAGTGGCCCCGATTGTGCAGGGTTCATGAGATGGCGCTTATAAACTGCTTAGGACAATTCTTGGCACATATTATGTGTTCAGCACATATGAAGTGCTCAATAAATATTAGCTATTGGTATTATTGTTATACAATTGAGTATCTGAGGACTGACTCTCCCTTTTAAGGATGTGATAGGAATAAATGAGATTTTTTTTTAGATACAGCCACATGAAGGCACTTGGATGAGTTGAGAGGGCACCCCTCTGCTCTGGGCGCCGAGACTGAGGTTGCAGGGAGAGTGGCCAGCCTGCTTGCTGGAGACGCGAGGGACTGCTCTGCCCTGGGAAGTTGTTATTACCAGCATTGTGTCCTTCCCAAGGTACCCAAGAGCTCTGCAATTACAGAGAGTGACTTGGCTGGAGGCTTCTCAGAGATTAGTAAATAGAAGCCTAAGATGGGCTGTAGCTCTGTTATAATAAAATCTCTGTTTGTGGGGCACCTATTATGTGCGTAGATATATGCTACAGTTTTTCCCTACAACCCCGTGAGGGAGGTACATTTCACAGATGAGGAAACTGAACCTCAGGAAATTAAATGTCCTGGTCAAGGTCATGGAGCCAAGGAGGGATAGAGTGTCTGACTCCCAAAGCCAAGCCCTTTCCTTCGCACTGCGTTGCTGCATCTAAGGCACAACTCATGGATGGAGGGTGGAAACCTTCCCAGGGAGACCCCGGCTGATTCCCAAACAGGGATAATGAAAGTGCTCAGTACCAGGAAGCTCTCAGGAAATCCTGCTCCTTGCCTTGCCAACTGAGCCCACCCCCTGGAGCTGCTCTGTGGCCTTGGCCAAGGCTCCGTTCTCACCCACCCCTTTATCTGGTGGTTGCTTGACAGAGGCTTGAGGAGGAGGAGGCTGCTGCAGTCTCTGGCGAGCCCTGGTTCAGGCCCTGGTGGTGCGAAGGAACACATCGCAGAGCTTGCCGAGGGCAGTACTGTGGGTGAGAGGCAGTGATCTCCCCTCCCCAGTGCCAGTCTCTGGGGACTTCGCCTTCTCAGATGCGCATCTAGGAAGGTGTTTGTTAGGAAGGTGTTTGTTAGGATGTTGTCTGTGCGCCTCCACCAGCTTCTCCTTCCTGATCCATGTCTGCGTGGTCACCCAGTCCTGAAGTTTGGGCCAAATGACCAAACTAGGTCAGCTAATGCCCTCCATGTCTTGGCCTCGGAGATTTTCTTCAGATAAACACAGACTCTGCTCATGACTGATTTAGTGCTCAGGTCCACTACACGGCTACATTTACACAACGAGGCATTCCGGACCAACTTTGCCAGAGGAGCGTGGCCAAGATCGGGTTTCCCACGAAGCAGAGCCTAGGAATCACTGGTGGGGGCACGGGGAAGTGAGATGAGGAAGGAAGCCACTGGGGGTTACATGAAGGAGCAGGTTACTGCCGTTTGCTGCTGGAGCTCGGTGCTGCTGGAGACTTCTGGGAGACAACGTGGAATGTATCTCGGAGTTGTCCCACCTGAGGGGTGAAGATACTGGGGCGTTTATCCACCAACTCCCATTTGTCCTTGGTTAAGGGCTGTTCCCAGGGGCATTAATTCCCCTGTACGCCTGGCCTGCCCTGTGCATGGGTCAAGCACACTCATGCAGCTGGAGAAAGCCCCCAGGCAGAGTTGCAGGACCCTGCAGTGAGCAGCCATCTGCAGAAGGGGTGCAGGCGGGCGGCTACAGGATCTGCCCCAGAGCCAGCCCTTCTTGGTCCCACTGGTTAGAGGAAAACAATACTCTGAGCCACCAAAACAACCACGAGGGAAAACTTTATTGCCCCAAGCACTTTACATGAATGTCACCAACGCCACATTTGGACAAATATATAAAAAGCGCAACCTATTGTACAATCATTCCACCTTCTCCATTCATGCACTGTACAGACGCCTCCCAGGCCTCTCTCCCAGCGCGATGGGTGGGTTTCAGGGGCAGCAGCTGCACTTGTCTGCACCCCCTTTGCAGATGCAGCCCCGGGCACACTTGGCACAGCCTGGTGGGCAGCAGGAGCAGCAGCCTGGAAAGGTCAAGAAGATGCACAGATCAGCTTTGGGTCAACACTCGCGTCTTACCACTGCCCCTCCCACCACTTAGAGGAAGTAGGAAAAGAAGAGTGTGCACGAGGCCTCACTCCATATTAGCAAAACTGCGGGGACAGGAGGTCGTGGGATGTTAGAACAGGAAGGGATCTCGGGGGTCATCTAGAGTCCACCAGAGGCATAGAGAGGGGAGGGGGTTTTCCAAGGTCATTGGACAGTGGCAGAGGCAAGACTAGCACCCAGGGCTCATGGCTCCAGGCCAGTGCTCTATCCCTGTCACCAATGGGCTGGACAGAACCTCCCCTTCGTCCCCTCCTGCCCTCAACACTGTGGATGCCCTCATCTCTGGGTGGGCCGCAGCCCTGGGGAGATCTCTGCTCGGCTCTCATTTCAGATCTCTCCCCAGCTGGGTAAAAGGCACCAGAGCCCCTCAATCGCGCTGTGGCCGGAGGACCGAAGATGGGGAATCGGCCTTTCCAGCTCCCAGCCAGCGGTGCCCCCGCCGCCCCACTCACTTTTCCGACATGTTTTACAGCTGCAGGTCGTGCATTTGCAGTTGTCTCCGCAGATGCAGATTCCTCCTAGAAGACAAGACAGAGCCACCGCAACCGTGAAGATGGAGGTGGCTGGGAAACACTAGGCACATGCCGACTGTCACCGAGACGAGGTTTCTGGGCCCCTTGGGGAGTGGCTGGACCAGAGGGAGATGATGCTGACGAGCATCGCCCCAATGTCAAGGACCGTCCAGTGGTTCCCAGTCACAGGTGGTTCCCATGGATGGGAACTGGGATAGCTGCCTCGGCTCCCCCGGATACTTGTTAAAATGCAGATTCCTGGGCCCAACCCTTGAGATATTCTGATTCATCAGTCTGGGTGAGGAAAGGTAATCAGTTTTTTTTAAAAAAGCAACCCAGATGATTCCGACGTTCTATGAGGTTTGAGAAGCAGTAGACTGGGCCACCTTTACCAAGCCCGAGATTCCTCCGGGAACTATCAGAGCCTCTCAGGCCCTCCTCACCTGCACAAGGCAAGATGGAAACCGTGAGGGAGCAGAAGAGAGGCCAAGGGACCTGCGCAAGCCCAAAGTGAGAGCCACACTTTGTTCTCGTATCATAAAAACCATCCAGACTTAAAAAAAAAAAAAAGTTTCATTTTGAATTTGAAAATGCTAGAAGCTTCTGTCTCTTTTGCAAATTTTTGGTACAAACATGTCCTATTAAGGACAAGGGAGTCTTGTGAGACTTCTTGATACCATTTCCCAAGGCTGAAAAGCCCAGAAACTTTGAAACCCGATTTCTCTCTTCTAGCCAATGTGCTTCCATGGAATTAAGTGGTATCAGAGACTCAAGAGTCTACATAAGTTAGAAGCAACTTCCCTGATGTCTGCAAGTGCTTAATGATTTTAGCATTTTTATGGCAACCCTGGACCATGAGCAGTTGGGAACGAGTAACTCTAGTTTACAGATAAGGAAACCGAGGACGAGAAATAAGTGTTGGTGAGTGAATGGCAGCAATGGACCCAAACCAGGGCTGCTGGGTTCTGGGCCAGAGTTCTTCTCCCCACCCTGGCGGCTGCCCCTAGGGGCCAGCAGCTGGAAAGGCCAAGGTGTTCAGATTCCCATCTCAGCCATTGCCTGAGCCAGGATGTCAATTCTAGATCAGGCCGGGAGCTGGCAGAGAATAAGGGCTTCCCCACTGGCTGCCAGTCTGGGACAAACCCCACTGGTGGCTCCTAATTGGCGGGAAGAGAAGTGTTCATCAGAGTCCTGCAGGCTCCCTGTAGGAAGCTGGTACGAGGTTCCAGGATCCCAGGGTGGGCCTCCTTACTTACCAGACATGCAGGTACATTCTCCAGGGTCCATGGTCCAGGTGTCCGAGAGGCTCGGGTGCTATCACAGCTGGGGAGGGAAGGCTGAGCGAGCAGCCACGGGAGGCTCCCTATTTATAGCCGTGTAGGTGTAGACCGCGGCTCACCCCACCTCTCCCTGGGGCCAGACGCCCTGCACACGGCTCAGCCAGACACCCCAGGCTGGGGGCTGGGGAGAGCAGGCAGAGGGAGGACAGAGGAGAGGCGGAGCAGTACAGGCATCCAGGTAGCTCTTCAAAAGGGGCACAGGTGGCCGTACCAGCCCAAACCTGCCCACATGCCAAGGTGTCAGGGAACCAGGCTTAGGCTCGAATGCACACACAGTGCTCGGACTGGTGGTCTCATCCATCGGTCTCCAAGTCCTACTCATTCTATTGCCTGCCATTTCTGTTCCCTCCTTCACGGGGGCTGCACCTGTTCCGGCTCAGGGCCTCCTTCTCTGTCCCCTGGTTGACTGTAAAAGCCATTACCGTGGCAGGAGGCTCTAGGCTTTAGAAGGCGCCCACCAGGAACCCCACTGGCCATCCCCCTTCCCCTGGGTGAGAAGGTAGAAAACCAGGGGACTGCTCCCAGCCAGAGCTTGCAGGCTTTCCTTCTAGACCACACGTGAGTGGTCGAAGCAAGGGAGGCCTTTGGGAGGTTTAACTACCGCCCCCGTCTCCATCATAGCCCCGTTCTTTGGTGTAGGCAGCTGACTTATGTAAAATGCCCTGCGGATGAGGCAGCTTCCAGCTTCCCCGACCAGCTGCCGTCCTGGCCCACTCCCCCTATGGAAATTCTGGAGCCGCTGCTGCTTACCCTTCCTCCAGGAAGCTGCCTCTGATCTCTCCCTCTCTCAGCTGGAAGAAATCGCTCCCTCTGTGTCCGCTTGGCGACGTGTTTGTACGTTTCTCACTGCATTTACTCTTTTCTATTCTGCCGTGTAATTATTTGTGTTCATGGCGCTTACCTCCCTCGCCCCAGTCTGCGGGCTCTTGGGAAAGACCCATGTCTGAAGCATCTCTCTGCCTCCTCAGTGTTTCGCACAAGGTTTAGTGGGTGTTGAACGAATGAACAAATGAATGAATCAGATGAGTACAGTAGTCGGATGCGTGGAGACACGAGTGAGAGAGGTGTGTACGCGAAGATATGAACGAGCGAGTAAAAGGTGAGAGCATCTCCTGCACGAGCGCTGCTGAGGACCTCTGCCGAAAACGCTGTCGCTGTTCATGGGCCTGGCCCTAACCAATGGGGTACTTCCTCCAGTTCCTAGTTCTGCTTAGTGGGGTCTCTGTCATTCATCTGTAAGGACCACCTTGGCCCTCGGGCTGATCCCTGGAACCATGGGTTTTGAGCTGAGTACCTCTGATGAGTAGCAGGAACAAGAACCCACACACCACCCCGAGAACATGCAGTGGCTGGCAGGCTCAGCTGAAATCCACACTTAGCAAATAAATGCTTCTTCCAAGAAGCGATCCTTAACCTTTTTGGGGCTTAAAGGAGCCCTTTGAAAATCCGATGCAAGCTCTGGATGCCCTCCCCAGGAAAAAAAAAAAAAGCACAAATGCACATTTTCTCCACAAGTTCAGGGATTTTGTGGATCTCCTAAGTCCCATTGGTGACCTCCCTGGGGGATCCTGATTTAAGAATTTCTCTGCGAAGAAGCAATTCTGCCTGCAGCATCTCCTCTTTTCACACAGCAACTTTAGCTCCTTCGAGCCACTAAGTCCTAAATATCTCCTTCTCCGGTTATGCATAAGTAAATTCAAGTGGTTTTCTCAAAATAATGAAACAGATGGTTCCAAAGGAGCATGTAATACTCCACTCTTAGGAAACATGGAACAACAGGGTTTTTGTCTTCTCTCCTTCCCAGGAAGGTAAAAGCTAAACACATGCAGCTCCTGTATCCAGCAGTTTCTGCTAGAAAGAAGTTTCTGAAACTCCTGGCCTAGGGATGGGGGGGTTAGGCCTGCAATGATGGCAGAGAAAGGTCTGCCCTGACCCCACACCCTGGTCTATATCTTGCTGTCGGGATCGCCACCCACCCTCTTAATGTGTGCGTCTCTTCAGAAGCAGCCTAGAGCCACTGGTTTTATTACGCCGCTTTATGAACTGGCTTCTCTAGACCACAAGCCGCTCAAGAACAGGGCCATGGCTTGTTAATGTCCACATCCCCCTGGCCAGGCACACTGAGTGCTGCTCCACAGTAGGTACTCAATAAATATTTATAGGCTAATGATGAATAATTGGCCCCATTAACAGAGTCACGTCCAGGCTGTCTGCCCTGGCTCTTGTCAAAGCGATTCAGAGCATCTTGTTGCTCACCAAGAGCAGTCAAAAGTGTGAGACCTGGATTCACCCTGCCTGGGTCCTAATCCCAGCCCTGCTCCTTCTTTGCTGCAATGATTTGGGGCAAGTTGCTTCACCTCTCTGAGCCTCAGTTTCCTCATCTGCAAAGTCTAGCTCATGCAAATGACAACCTTACAGCACTGTTGTTGTGATGGTTAAATGACAGAATGTATAATAAAGAGTTAGTTCTAAATCTGGCGCATAGGCCGGGCGTGGTGGCTCATGCCTGTAATTCTAGTGCTCTGGGAGGCCGAGGCAAGAGGATCACTTGAGGTCAAGAGTTTGAGACCAGCCTGAGCAAGAGTGAGACACCCGTCTCTACTAAAAATAGAAAAATTAACCAGGTGCCATGGTGTGCACCTGTAGTCCCAGCTACTCTGGAGGCTGAGGCAGAAGGATTGCTTGAACCCCGGCGTTTGAGGTTGCTGTGAGCTAGGCTGACACCATGGCACTCTAGCCTGGGCAACAGAGCGAGACTGTGTCTTAAAAAAAAAAAAAAAGTAAAAAATCTGGCACAATATTATTATCATGATTATTATGACTATTATTATCTGTGCCTAATACAACTTGGCAGCTTGGTTCCACCACTCACCCATTCGTATGTTTCAGGTTCTTAGACTCCCTTGCTGGTCCCACAGCCCTGAGCAGGACGCATTCATCAGCAGTGAGTTTTGCGGAGTTTTAGTCTCTGTGCTCCCAGCTTTTAAGCTCAGCCTAGTTCATTTGGGTCCCAGGCCTGGAGACCATGGGACACTGTCCTTTCTGACTCTCCTTGCTGCAGTTTCAACCTGTTTGAAGGCAAAGTTGACCTTTCACCTACAGACCTTCGTGCGGGGGTATTTCTGGCTGTATGCGTATGACTAGGCATGAGATGAGGTGGGAAAAATCGGAGCAGGCAGGGCCCTGTGGGGCATCAGCTTGAATCCAAGACGATCAGCATTGAAAGAACCCTGAGGAGTCAGGGCCAGCCCTGCCGTCGCTGAGCTTAGGTTAGTGGTGGGGGGATTTGAACTTGGCTTCTCAACTTGCCGCCGACACTCACACTTTAGATCTGAAGCACCCGTGACAGAATTGCTTAGCAGTTAAAAGCCTTTGTGGCTTTATAAACTCTTTATTAATTAACTTTTTATTGGAAAAAAATTCAAACATACTAAAAAGTACAAAGAAAAGTATTCCAAACACTACCGCCCAGAATGAACAGATGTCAACATCGTCCTATTTGCTTTGCTCTTTTAATTATAAGAAATAAAAAGTTAGTCTGGGCGTGGTGGCTCACGCCTGTAATCCTAGCACTCTGGGAGGCCGAGGCGGGCAGACTGTTTGAGCTCAGGAGTTCGAGACCAGCCTGAGCAAGAGCGAGACCCTCGTCTCTACTAAAAAAAAAAAAAAAAAATAGAAAGAAATTAGCTGGGCAACTAAAAATATATAGAAAAAAATAATTAGCCGGCATGGTGGCGCATGCCTGTAGTCCTAGCTACTCGCGGGGGGGCTGAGGCAGTAGCATCGCTTGAGCCCAGGAGTCTGAGGTTACTGTGAGCTAGGCTGACGCCACGGCATTCACTCTAGCCAGGGCAAAAGAGTGAGACTCTGTCTCAAAAAAAAAAAAAAAAAGAAAAAAAGAAAGAAATAAAAAGTTAACAAGTTCATGGCTTTGAACAGCATGTATGTGCTGGTAGCTCCCAACTTAGATTTCTAGCCCCGGCCTCTCCTCTGAACTCCAGTCTCATATCCTGGCTGCTGCTCACCACCTCCACGCGGATGTCAAACGACACCTCACACTCGTCCCGTCTGCCCCTGAGCTCCTGCTCCCGCCGCACCTCCTGCCAGAGCCTCCCACAGTCTCGCCTGCCTCCGTGACGCCGCTTGGTTTGAGCCGTCATCATCCCTCGCCAAGATTCAGCGCCTGTGTCCCAACTGGTGTCCCTGCATCTGACTCCGTGGCTGTCCTCTTTGCCTGCCCCTCCCCCACATTTGCCACCCAACACTCAGGGTGATCCCATTAAAATAAAAGTGACATCACATCACCGTTCTGCTCAGAAAGCTTTGGAAGATGTCCATCTCACTGAGCAAACAACAAAGCTCTTGGTCACCTCTGGTCAGCCCCTGTTCCCTCTCTGCCTTTGCCTCCACTGTGTGTCCCCAGCCTCCCTGCCACGTCACCCCTTGAACTCGCCAGGCATGCTTCAGCCCCAGGGCCTTTGCAGGTGTCTGGAGGATCTTCCCCTAGATATCTGCTCTGCTTACTCTTTTTTTTTTTTTTATTTCAAGATATCATGGAGATACAATTGTTTAGGTTACGTATATTGCCTTTGCCCGAGTCAGAGCTATGAGCATGCCCGTCCCAGACTGTGCACACCGCACCCATTAGGTGTGAACGTATCCATCCCCTCCACTGATGGGCACAAATGGAAGCGACATTCGTCTGTGTTGGGCACGTGGGTGGCGGTGGGGGGAGGTGAGGGGTAAATTCTACTTACTCTTTACCTCCTTCAGGCAAGGTCGTCTCTGGCCACCTTCCCCAAAATTTCCACTCCCTCCCTTAACACTTTCGTGTGCCTTTTTGCTTTCATTTTCTTCCTTGGTACTTATCACCACTAAACATCCTGTATATTTTTCTTATTTATCTTGTTTATTGTCCGACATGAGCAGGGATTTGGGTCTGTTTTGTTCACTGCTATACACTCAGTGTCTAGAAAAGTACCTGGCGCCTAGTAGGGGCTCCATCTGTTGAATTAATATATCAAAGTCCCCTTATACTCCTTCTTAGACCCCCCCCTCTTTCCCTGAAGGAAAGCAGTTATAAAGTTCACAAGCATGTTCCCCGTTCTTGTTTTAATATTTTTCTACACGTGTGGGCATGTACAATCTGTATACGGTATTGCTTTGTGTGTTTTTAAAAAGTCTGTAAGTAGTACCACAATGCAAGTATCGTTTTGCAGCTGTTTTCCCTTCCGCTGTTATGTTTTTGAGGTCTATCCTTGTGGATGCATGGCTAGTCTATAATATCGCATGGTATGAATATGCCACATTTTACTTAGCCGTTCCCCTGATGACATTCAGGTTCCTTCCACATTCTCTCTATTATCAAAATACCATAAGGACCTCCCATTCCTTCCTGTCTTGTAGATGAGTTTGCAAGTTTCATTCATCTCTAGAAGGAGGATGGGTAGGTTGCAGGGGCAATTGGTCTCCAAAGATGCTATACCAATTTATGCTCCTTCTAGTAAGTTCTGAGAGTCCCCATTTCCCCACCACCTCCTCCAGTGCTTCTTGTATTCACACTTTGGAATGTCTTCCCATCTGGTAAGTGGGAGGAAGCGCAGTGGGATCTAACTGAGGTATGATTTGCACGTTCCTGCCTCCCGGCTTCATCAACCATTTCCATCCAGAGACAGAAACAGAGACAGAGAGACGGAGAAAGCTACACGAGTGAGGGAGGCTGAGGCTATGCTCGCTCAGGGTAGTTCTAACAAAACCTCTCCCTCTAACCAAAATATATACACACACAAACACACGCAAAATTCTGCTTTTCCGGCCCCCAATGTCACTCGTGGAACCTCAGTTAAGAACCCCACAGCCAGTATGGAATCAGCCACGGGGGAGGTGGGTCCCAGCTCTGTGGATGGCAGAAATCAGGCCACGGCTAATTAGGAGTCACCTTGCTCAGGGCCCAAACCACCTGTGCACTCGGCAAGGTTTACAGGCTCTCCGGGGCTTGCGGCGGCTGGTTAATTACGTGGGACTCAGCTCCACAGCTATAATTCAGTACCCACCGGGCAAGCGAACCCTCCGCTTTGCACACGGCCCCCAGGAAGGATGAGTAAGGCCAAAGCCAACAATTACCCACACTCATTGCCCCCAGCAGCAGACTGGCTGGGCCAGCTTGGCTGGCAGCCCAGACGGCGGCTTTGGAAAGGGGGAAGGAGGCTCCCCGTCCGTCCTTTCCTCCTTCCTTCCTCCTTCTTCTCTTTTCTTGGTTCTTTCTTTCCTTTCTTCCTTTCTTTCCTTCTATCTTTCTTTAATCAATCATTCAGCACAAATACCAGGCTTTGGGTTTGTCCTACGGAAGGAGTAAGTGAACCAGACACAGACCTTCGGTTCTTAGGAGCTTGCTTTCCAGGAGGGGTGATAAGCATGTCCACAGCTACCAAAAAAGGAGAAAGCAGGCTGGGCGCGGTGGCCCACGCCTTTAATCCTAGCACTCCGGGAGGCCGAGGCAGGAGGATCACTTGAGGCCAGGAGTTCGAGACCAGCCTGAGCAAGAGCATGGTGCACGCCTGTAGTCCCAGCTACTTGGGAGGCTGAGGCAGGAAGATCTCTTGAGCCCAGGAGTTTGAGGTTGCAGTGAGCTGTGATGATGCCACTGCACTCTGGCCTGGGCAACAGAGTGAGACTCTGTCTCAAGAGAAAAAAAAAAAAAAGAGAGAAAGCAAGCAGGATTTCCATGAGGGCAGCACTGGAACAACCCTGAGGGTGACCCCTCTTCAGGTGCCCCACTTGCCTCACCGTAGGCTGGGCCCTTCATTTCTCCCAGTCTAGGTCACCTCTGGGTTCCTCATGGACTGTTAGGGCTGGACTAGGGGTTTTCAAATAGTGTGTGCTCAGAGCCCTGGGGGTTCGTGGGGGATATTGTAGGGGCTTCAGGGGGGATGCTGGGTCCCATCTGACTCCCATTGTCTCTACTTAAACAGGCGACTCCTCTTTAAAAAGTCTGTTTCATCCTGTGCATCCCACCCCTCCGTGCTTGCACACATCATGCTTTCACGGGGGGTCGGTAGATAGTGCTGAGCTGGAACCACTTGGAAAATGGTTGGATACAAGCCCTGCCTAGCAAGGTTGCTGGACGAGCCCAAGACGACACAGGGAATTGTGGCAGATCTGCCCCTGCCGTCCCGAGTGAGGGTGGCCTAACACTTTTGCATGTTTTCTCTTCTTTTTTTTAAATTAGTTTTTTAATTCTCAACTAATTTTAATACAGATCAGAAGAGAGAATTAAATATGGAACCTTTCAACATGATCAACTATTAAGTTCTATTTATTTCAATTTTTTAAAGGAACAAAACAATGAAGGAGAGTGGAAACCCCGTGTGTGATCTTCCCTCATCTCGTTTCCCTACCACCAACCCAATTTCACAAATTACGAGTTTATCGTGCCCATACATAGTTTTCTTTTCTTTCTTTTTATGACCTATCCTGTCTCCTGACCACGCATGGTTATCTACTTTTACTACATATAAAAATTACATAGCCTTGTTTTACGAGTTTATAAACCTTATATAAAATGGCATCGTTCTCTGTGTAGCTTTTCACAATTTTTTTGTTTTTGCTCGGCATTTAAAAACGCATCTATGGTTTTTAACTGCGGGAGTTATGTTATTCTGTTGTATGACTGCTTCACAGTTTATTCTTTTCCCCGTTAATGGGCGTTTAGATGTTTCCACTTTTTCATTATGATGAACACTGCTGCAATGAACGAAACGTACACGTTTCCCTACGCGAAATGTGCCGGAGTTTCTCTAGGTCTGTGCAAGGAGCAGACTTGCTGGTTTGGAGGGAACGTGCGCATTCTGCTTTACTAGATCTTCCAAAATCACTCGCTGCAAAGGTTGACACTCCCACAAGCAACGCACTCAAGTATCCATGTCTCCATGTCCTTGTCAACATTTGCTATTGTCGGAATTTTTAATTTTTGCCAATTAAACTGTGTTTTAAGCTTTGGATTAGCCTCTGGATGGGACAGATACGACAGATAGGAAAGGTGTTTCCTTGGTTGTGGATTTGCATTGCCTTGATTACTAGGCTGAGCATATCGTCACATGATTTTTAGCCATTCTGATCTCCTCTCTGCCATTGCTCGGTGGGATGTAGCCCTAACGAATCACACTTTGGGAACAGTTCATATCGTTTTATCAGATACCCTGCCTGTCTTTTTTCCCCCCCACATTCCTGGTTTTTAATAATTTCCCAATTTAGGAGGCTCAAAAATGACCTTGGGAGATGAAGAAGATGAATATGCTGGTATGTCCCCAGGAAGGTCGCTCAAGGTGGGCTGGGGAGTGCAGGTGGTGTCCTGGATCAGCACCCTCTGAAAGCAGCCGCTAAACCTACAGGGCAATGGTCTTGCTGACCTGGGCAAAGCCTGAGTTAGCCTCCTGACTTCACCCCCTGTTCATTTAGAATCCTTCCTTCCAGCTGTAAGGGATCCATGGCGAGGAGGTCTGGGTTACTCTGTCATGTCTCTCACGAATACTTGAAGAAGGAGGAGGGAAGCAGAATAACTCTTGTAATTAACATAATTCTAGAATGCCGGAGCTCTGAGAGCAGGAATGTGGTCCAAACCTTCTCTCAATCCCGGTTTACAGATTGGGAGGCTGAGGCCCCAAGCCAGGGGAGTGCCCTGCCTGTCATTCTCCCCGCAGTGTGAATCAGCTGAGTGGGTGAGGGGTGGAGGGGGAAAACCTCCAGGCATCTTCGAACCTCTCAGGCAACTATGCTACGGCCGTTCACAGAAGCTCCTGCTAGGATTCGGCAACCGCTGCAGACCCCACGCGGTGGCCCACGCCTCACCCAGGGGTACGAAGAAGGTTTATTGTGTGATTGAAGAGCTGGGATACCAGAGAAGAAACCACTGGCGAGCATCACAGAACCACGTGCCGGGATGGCGGAACAGACCAAGGTGCCCCGTGTGCACTTAGAGTCTCTCTCCTTTCACTCTGCGTCCCTTCTTTTCCTCCTTCTTCCTCTTCTCTCCTCCTTTCATCCCAGTCCTCCTTTACTCCCTCACCTCTCATTTTTCTCTTGTTTCTTCTTTTCTCTTTCCTCATGCAAGAACACCAGGCTGGGACTCAGGGCATCCGAACCCTCTAAACTCCCTCGCTGGGATCACTCACTCACGAGTTCCTGTCCCCGCCCTGGGCCTCAGTTTCCCTGAGATAACAAGGAAGTGTTCATTGCTGGATACTGCTCGGGCCCCTCCCAGCTCTGATTCTGATGCTAGTAAGATGCAACTGTTTGGAGGGTACCAGAGGGGCGACCCCCTCGGCCAGTGTCCACCCAAAATCAGTTTGTATCCAAGGTATTGGGATGAAAACCACTTTTGAGAGATACCTCACACAAACTGTTCATTGTTCCCAGGCACTTTTTGGCCATGATTTTTCTCCAAAGACATGGGAGTGGATTGTGAGGCTCAGGCCCTACAGGCCTTGCAGTGTGTGCCCACCGCACAGTGGGTTTGCCAGATTTCCAACGTCTCCTCCAGTTCTGAAGCCCCAGGGGTCTGTGGGCTTGTGTTTGAACAGGAGGAACCAAGGCTCAAACCGCACAGCCCTTACCCAACAAGCAGGGATTTCGCTAACAGCCCGGACCATAGTGCACTGGGTATTTATTGATTTCTTCAGTATGAATGCATAGTTCTCTGAAGATAATCAGATCATCGCCAATTAATGTTAGGGAGAAAAAACAAAGACAACAGTGAGGGTTGGGTAGCAGGAGAATAATTATCCATGGCATTCATTTCCCGCACTGTAAAGGGTTCAGTAACCCCTCTCAGAGCCTGCGGGGCTACTGACCTAATGTCTTTACCAGAAGGGACCTGGGAAGCCCAGCGTGAGAACGAGGAAGGGTGGCCCTAGCTGGGCATGAGGGCCTGGGTGTGCCAGAATTCCTGGCCAGATACAGGACTTAGTGAGCCTCAGGTGGACGCAAATTTATGCCATCACTGCTTTGATTCTCTCTCTTTCTGTCGCCTTGAGCAAGCCACTTGACCCCAGTTTTCCTGCCAATAAAATGGGGATAATAACATACCCCTCTAAGGGTGCTTCTTAAGAATAATTGGCCATTTTTTGCAGGACACTTTGAAGAAAATTGCAGTGGAGGTATTCTGTTGGCTCTGGAATTTTCCTTGGTGCAGATATCAAACAGACAAGGGTGGCCAAATGTTCTGATTCTGGCACTCCCGGCCAAACCACTTTCCCCAGTTCGGTTGGAAAAGAAGAGGGGGGAGGGGCTGCGATCACAGCCTGAGCCTGCCTAGACTATTAAAGGCACAAGTCTGCCTTTGATGCCTGCCTGCAACGCTTGTTAATTTTAATAGGAAGTGAACAGAGGCGAGATGGCTCTGCTTAGCCGAAGAAAACAGGTCCGGGCCAAAGAGGATTAATGCCAACTAAATTTAGATCTTGTTTGGCTTTGAAGTCCTTGGCTTCAGTGCTGGAATTACAGGACAACTCCTAGATGTCAGCAGGGTGGTAGACAGGGGGCTGGGGAAAGTGAGGACCTGGGGCCCCCCCAGTTCCTAGCCCAGCCAGGAGCAGATCAGCCAGGAGCAGATGGCCCCTGTCTTAATCTGGGAATCACTTTAGGGTCAACAGTCTGCCAAGTTGGTGAATTTCTGGGGAAACTTTGAATAGGGGTCTTAACTTAGGTACGTTCAGGGGCTAGGTTGTTAATACATAAGAGCAAAGTAGGCTGAGTGTAGGTAATAGGGAATGGTGGGAACTGTTGCAAACTTTCTGAGCTTCCATTGAATATTGGGATTTGGGCATAAAGGTCAAATTTTGTCAGCTCTTCCTATTTTATAGAGAAATTGAAAATCTACATTTCCATGTGCATGTGTATGTGTGTGTGTGTGTGTGTGTGTGTGTGTGTGTGTGATGTTCCAATTTTTAAACATTGATCAAAGTTGTTTGTTATTTAATACTTTTCTCATGAACAAACATATCCATAGGCCAGAGTAGCCCATGGGGCCCTGTTTTGTGAACTCTGCCTTGAAAACCTAAAGCTTCAGTCTCTTAAGATTCATCTAGGCCTTTGGTTACCATTTTCTAGAGACTTTAGACTGGTCCCTGGTTGAGGGCATCAGAATCACCCAGGGAGAACTTTGAAAACATGCAAATGTTTAGGGATTCTGTTTAGGGCTTGGAGTGGGATCTAGGGGTATCTCATATTTTTAAAACTCATCAGGTGATTCTGATGAGCAGCCAAGTTTGGAAAATAGCAACCTGATGAGTCCCTCTTGGTGTTTAATCTCTTTGGGGTCACAAGCCCTTTCGAGAAGCTGAAGGAAGGTATCAACACTTCCTAGAGGAAAAAAAAAAAAAAGATGCTCATCCAGGAAAAAACCTGTATCCAAAGCTCATCCAATGCTCGTCCTTCAGGGGGTCTCAGCACCCTCGCTCCGAAGTCTATCCACGGCCACGAAGTTAAGAAGCTCCGCTGTGCCTGATGGTGGAATCCCATCTATGAGAGCCATGAGAATGGTCTCCAGGATCTCATCTGTACTCCTCCAGTGATGGGGAGCTCATTACCTCGGGACACAGCTCATCCCCTTTTGGGGAGCAGTAGTCTTCACTGGAATCCTTCCCACAGCAGCCCTCTCCAGCACCCCCAGCTGTCACCCACATGTCCCACATTTGTCCTCTGGCTAATCTCTCTTGTTTGACTGGGACGCTGAAGAGAGAGCCGCTGCAGGAAGCCAGGAGGAGCTGGGGGTGGCAATGACGACGAGCTGTTCTTCTTGGGATTTGAGACTTCAGGAGCAGATTCGTGACCGGATCCGGGCCACTGCTGCTCATCACTCCGCTCCTTTTACAGGCCCCCTCCATTCATCCAGTACGAAACGGCAAACTTGAATGTACTTCCGCATCAGCTCCCTCACCCTCCCCCGTCCCTTTCCCTGTGGCTGACTCTCTTTCCCACGCCTGCAGGACGAGCCTTTTCAACATGAGTCAAGTACAGCTTGGAGATACCAGAAGCATCAAATAAAGGATCATTTGAATCCATTTAGCCCAACACTGTAGCTTGGACCAGGGTCTGGTGGGCGCTTGAGGGACAGGAATGCTACTTTCTGTGATATTCATGCCATTACTTACTCATCGGACGAACCAATTGTCCAAACACTGGCTGGTAGAAGTGGGCCTCAAACCTATTTCCTGTCACCAGCGTCAGATCTGTCATGCAGGAATCTGAAGCCTCCTTCTGTTTTTATTCTTGGCCCATTCTGCCTCTTGGGGTAGAACACATCACAAGATCTTTCTGAGAAAAGTAGGTTGGAGAGGATGCTTCTTTGCCTTGAACTGTTAAACTTCAAGGAAGACCTCTCCTTTGAGTAGTTGAGGTTGGGTGACTCAACTATTCCTTCCTTCTGCATCCACTTTGAGACTTTATAGATTTAATTTAAGCCAAGCCTCCTTTCCTCCATGTGGAAGAGACCTCATTCCATGGCTCTGTCATCGTACCATCCTTTTGGTCACTGTAGTCACCTGCAGTTGCCTGCAATATGTCCCCAGGTTTGAAAGCAAATGCCCCTAAATTTTTTTGCCCACCTTTCATCCCAGGGCTTCCAGAAAAAGGGGAACACATGTGCCTGCAAATATGGGCCCAAGCAAGTGAATCCTACACTGAGCCTGGGAAAGTGGCATCCTCTTACCAACCCACGGAAGACAAGAATGACCGGCCACTTCTCATCGAATGGGTGCCCACGGGCCGGGCAAATGCCCATTGCTGCAGTCATTCATGCATTCGCTCCACAAATGTTTACCAAGTTTGTAAGATGTGCCAGGCTCTGGGCTGCAGATATAGCAATGAGTGAAACCAAGCAAGTCCTTGCCCTCCTGATTCTAACATTATAACGGGGGAGAGAGAGAAGACAAACACATAATCACATCCATGAATAATTACAAATTGTGATACGTGACATAGATGAATATCTACAGATACATAAAGCAAAGCCCAATTCAGATAAAAGAGGTGACCCTTTAGCTGAGACTTATGGAGGGAAAAGTGCTGCAGGAAGAGGGAACGGCATATGCAAATATCCTGTGGCTAGAAAGAGGTTGGCTTATTTGAGAAACTGAGAGCAAGCCGATGTAGCTAGAGGTAGTGACTAAGGGGAAAGAAGTACTGCAAGAGCTGTGAGTCAGATGCCTACAGGCTTCAGCAGGTTTGATGACTAAGTGAAGTGAGCCAGGTCAGAGACAAAAGGGAGCAGTGGGAACTGTGGCAAATTGGGGAAAACACAACCTGTATAAAGGAGGCAGCTACTGCTCAATTCCAGCCAATCTTACACACGTGGAGATGAAATCTGCGAGTCCAGAGTTGCCAGACCTTATGGTTTTTCAATAGAACCCCCAAATATAGATTTTTATACAAAATCTCTAATTAAAAAACCCACCAAGATCCTCACAACACATGTTTGATGGCCCGGGTGCTGCCGCTTTGCAGCCCCTGAGCTGGACAAATCCTTAGTAGAGAATCAAGGACCTGCAGCAGGGGAGTGTCTCCCACGATGTAAGGAAACTGAGGCCCAAAGTATTGTCAGCTCTTGTTCCATGTGGTGTTTTCATGAGGCACAAGGGGCCTTTCAGGCTGATTTTCTCTTCGGGCTCTAGGCCCAAACTTTTAGCTGTGGGGCTCAGTTTTCTAATTTGCAACTGGGAGTGTTGAGGCCAAGTTTGGCGGCTGCCTGGGACTACAGCGTGAGGGCTAATGAGCGTTTGAAAATGACTTTGAAGTTTCCCAAAGCAGAAGAGCTAAATACCCGGAAAAGCTCAGAAGCGGATTTCAAAGGGCTTGTTCCTTAGAGTGACAGCGCCTGATAGCTCCATCTCATCCCATGTCCAGGGAGACTTACCCAGAGCGAATGTGAACAGGTGGCTGTCCTCTACTGAGGGAATCCAGGAGCACCTCGGTATACCCTCATCTCCCCCCTCGGCCTATCCTTTCCTTCCTCCCTTCTGTTCCCTTTTCCTTCTCACCCAGATACTCAGTTATTCCCTTCTATGTACCAGGACAGTGCCAGTTCTAGAAATACATCCTTGCAGAGCTTGCAGCCCAGCAAGGAAAATAGACAGGAAATCAGAAATTACATTCCAGTGTGTGTTACAACTTGGAATTTGCAGGGGGCCCTAGGAGCCACAGCAGCAAATAACCAACCGGTCCAGGGGGTCAGGAATTACTGAGCGAGTGTTGCTTAAACTGCAGCCTGAAGTTAAGCAGGAGTTAGCCCCGGGCATGGGGGAGGAAAGAATGGGAGAATATTCCAGATGGAGGGAGCTTCCAGGATCAGACTGGTGGGGTGGGGGCGAAGGAGTTTAAGTAGTCCCAGACTTGACTTACTTAACTGTCTATACTGGTGGAGCCCTGGAGTCCAGGGCCAAATGGTGGATTGACAGTTAGGAGGTGGATAGGAGCTAAATCACACAAAGCCTCAGGAGCCAGGGCAAGGATTTTTTTTTTTTTTTTGCCTAACCTTGAGGGTAATAGGGTAATAAGAAGTTTCTGAATTTCAACCCAAAAGGAAATGTTAGGATTTGATTGCATTTCTTCAGCACTCAGTGGTTACTCCCTTGGTTTCATCTCCTTAGAGGAAAGTCCGGCCAACAAACAGCTTCTAATTCTGCTCTTCTCTCATCACCAAATCTTTCTGTACCTTTTCTGCATCCCAAGACACCAGCATCTCACCTGCAAAGTAAGTACTATTGTTAAGTCTGTATTCGGGATAAGAACACTGCCTCAAAGAGCTCAGCTGCCAAGGTCACTCAGCCAGAAAGGGGCAGAGTGAGAATTTGAACCCAGGTCTATCTGGTTCCGAGGCCTGGGCTCTGTGCACGATTCGGAGATGGTCAAGGTAATGATGGATGCCCTGGAAATGATCCGTCTTGGCCTCGTCTCCAGGTAGAAAAATATCTGTGGCGCTCTCTCTGCAGATGTTCAAAGGAAAAAAGAAATCCCACCTGTAAAATCAACATCTGTACTGAGCTGGGTCAACATCGGGGCAGAGACAGGTTGGGGAAGAGCAGAAGCTCTGCTCTGTGTGTGTTTGCATACTAATGAGGCAAGAATACCAGTGGCTCATTAATGAGGACCTGACCTCCGGGGTTCTTCAGATGCCAGTTTTTGTCCAAGTCTTTTTTCTTTGAGAGAACATTCAGCTGGTTCCTGGAACGGATGCAGCACAAAAGGGCCTTTCAAGGCCTCCTGTTGAATGAAGTGTTTTGTTCCCACTGCAGCTTTTAAAGACATGGAGAGAAAACAAACTCAGAGTGACTAAGAAGTACTGCTTCTCAGGGATGGGCAGGCGGGCGGGCTGCGAAGTCCCAGGACAGGCCTCCCATGAGACAGGGAGGCTGGCCTTGATCTGGGCTGAGTCACATACCCAGCACCTGTGGTAAGTTGTTGCCCTTGGGTTTATAGCTTGGAAGCCTTAAAGGAAATGTGCGTCATTGGGCATGATGGGACACATGTTGGTCCAAATGAACCAGAAGGTAAAAATTCTCCTCTTTTCAGCACCCAAAGGAGCCAGAGAGGGCTCCGCCTTGGATTAATGCTGTGAGTTTCCCGTGGGAGGGCTGAGTCCATGGTAGAAAACTTAGATTGTTCACATAAGTGCAGGAAGAGATCACAGAGGAGAAAAAAAATACAAATGACTCGTAGAACAACTGATAAGGTTCATCTACACTTATAATAATAGAAATGCAAATTAAAACTCAAATAGACCCGGGCGCGGTGGCTCACGCCTGTAATCCTAGCACTCTGGGAGGCCGAGGCGGGCGGATTGTTTGAGCTCAGGAGTTCGAGACCAGCTGAGCAAGAAAGAGCAAGACCCCGTCTCTACTAAAATTAGAAAGAAATTAATTGGACAACTAAAAATACATAGAAAAAATTAGCCAGGCATGGTGGCGCATGCCTGTAGTCCCAGCTACTTGGGAGGCTGAGGCAGAAGGATCACTTGAGCCCAGGAGTTTGAGGTTGCTGTCAGCTAGGCTGACGCCACGGCACTCACTCTAGCCCCGGCAATACAGTGAGATTCTGTCTCAAAAAAAAAAAAAAAAACTCAAACAGATAGCATTTTAAAAATCTATGTGATTGGCACAGATACCAAAATGTGAAATGTGCCTTGTCGGGAGGCTAGGGGAAAGCAGGTGTGCTCAGGCACCGGTGGTGACAGGCAAACTGA
>CAUYSK010091673.1:0-41800 GCA_963575035.1 Avahi laniger
TGATCAACACCTAAGTGCACATATAAGAATAACATTTATCTGGCGTCGGGCAGATAGAAGGGGAGAGTGGGGGATGGATATACACATATATAATGAGTGTGATGCATACCGTCTGGGGGATGGACACAATTGAAGCTCTGACTTTGGGGAGAGGGGGAAGCAAAACAATAAATGTAACCTAAACTTTTGTACCCCCATAATATGCTGAATTTAAAAAAAAGAAAAAAAGAGCAAAACTAGAACCCACCTGAAGGCAGAGGTTACATGGAGGCATGTTCCTGGCTGGGTATGAAAACTGACAAAGAGTGCATGTCAACAATGAAAAAGAAATAAATAATAATCCTTTTTTCATTTGCTCACAGGTGATTTTCATGTCAGAAAATCCTATATGAATTGTTGTACAATAAAAACAGGTAGGTATAGTAGGAATTGTGAGATGAATTTTCATTTATCAAGATAAAATAGATATTACAAATTGATGTCATAGCTGCGTGTTGAAAACAAAGCTACAAGAACATAAAGCACATGCTTAATTTTTTTCATAAAGTTATCTCATTCTCTGGCAGGAAATTTCAATTAGTGACTATTCAACCAAATCCAAGTCACTTGGATGTTACAGTTTCTCAACTTAAAATTGATACTGGTAATGAGATTTCAACCTCCAAATGATTAATTTGAGATCATACTTATGCTGTACCTTTAGTCAAGGCCCAATAAATAGATGTCAGATAACATGAGAAAATGAACATAACTTTTGTTAATTGGGGAAATTCTCCCTCTTTCACATTGTGCTTTCTAACTCTATAAATCAAATGAATCTTCAATTGAACCATTGAGAATAAGTTTCGGGTAAAATGATTTACACTGTATCCTTACTTAATTCTTTTCTGTAATTCTTAGGATTCAATGCCTGGAAAGTGATAAAAGCAAAATTCATGTATTGGAATTATCTTTGCAAACTCTCTCCCAACCAAGCCAGCATCCCTTGTCGTCGAGGTGATTCTGAATGCTGGTACATACTGCCATCTTGAGAAGATCCTCAATGAAAACTACTAATGCTCTCATAAATTCTAGATTCTTTCTACGACAGCTCAACATATTTGCCAAAATTTCTGTTTTGTGGGATACCTAGTAAATTTTAATATAAGAAAATATAAGAATAATATAAAGAAAATCCATTAATATATTTTAAACTCTTCTTTGTTTTAATATTAGTAGCCATATAAAAGATACTTTGTACTTTTTAATATTCCTAAAAAATCACCTAAAGTAGTCAAATACAAGCACAATTAAAATGTTTAAAAATAAAAGAATTCATTATCGATCATATCCAAAGAAGTAAGACCATTTAGTAGTAAAGAAAAAATCACCAATTTAAAAAAGTGTCATGACTTTCATTTATACTTATACACAAAAAATAGAAACTTCAGTTTTGGAAAATTAGTGAAATCTGCGAAGCAAGATAATCGTTCATTGAAATGTTTATTAATGTCCAGAAAAATATTGGAAACAAAGCTGAAGGGAATAGGAAGAGGAACGTCTTCTAATTGTTGAAAAGAATACCTTCGTGTCTTTTTAAAGCATGTATATTTTATAATGACTAATTTTTGGTTATGTTTTTGACAGCACAAAAATTGCTTGTGATAAGACCAGTAAATTTAAAAAGTGAGATACTTTATGTTTTACATAACATAAAAGCAATTAAATAAAGCGTTCCATAATTATGTGTCAGATATTTTTCATATTTTTTCAAATCTATGGCATGAACTAGATTAATGAAGCTCAAACTGCAATCAAATAGAGAAATCTGGTGAAATAACTGCCTTATCTGTTTGACCTACTTTGCTCGTTATGATAGTGATTCAGTTACAAAGATTTTTTCCTATAGACATTACTGAAATTAGAAACTAATATTATTTAAAGTGTGAAATACAAATATACACATACATGTATGTGTGTATATCATGTATATATGTACATATATTCCCCAGTTAGTAGATAACTGTATCCTGTACCTGCAAATGAGTTAGCCCCTCTAAGGTGTTATGTCTCTTACATTAGTTCTTTACTCAGTTAGTTCTACTGCATGGCTTTCCCCTCCTTTCTTTTTATTTTCTTCTCTCCTTCTTTTCTAAGGCTAAAGTTTAAAATGCAGGTGTAGAGAGAGAGAGAGAGAGAGACTTCCTGTTGATTAGCACCAGGTCAAATCAATGTTGCAGGTTAAGAGAAAAAAATCAAACCAAAAAAGAAATCAGAAGTGTAAAATTATAACCTGGTTACTAACAATACTTTCTTTTCATGGAATCTAGGTCGCTTCTAGTGAACAGTGGAGATAAAAACGAACCTTGATCTAAATAAGATACATGATGCTTGCCTCATTACTTATTTATTCATCGACCATGTAGAAACACCTAATAATAATAGATATCAGTTGTTGAGAACCTACTGTGTGTCAGATGCTTTATATTCAAGTCTTAAACTACCCAACGTGGCAGTTACTGTCAGTCGTGTTTGAGTGAGAAAGACATTCAGGTTTACAGAAGGTGGAAAACGTATCCCAGATCTTAGAGTTTTTATATGCTGGACCTGGGATTTGGGCATAGGTTTGTCTCATTTCAATCCTGTACTCCTTTCAACTATACTGTGCTAGGCATTCTTTCCTACTGATAAGAAATTTAGTCCAAAGTATAATAGGAAGGAAAGCATAAAATGTGTAAAAATGAAAAAGAAATGTGTATTGCTATATAAAGAAGTAAAGATCTCTGAAATCTGGACTCTAAATATTCTAGTTCAAATTTTTACTACACTGTAGAGCCATCTCCAAAAAGATAATATCTTCAACCTTCCAATACAAGCAAACAAACAAACATAAGCTAGTAGGAACCTGGGAGCCAAAGAATATAAAAATGGGTGACAAAGGAAGTCCCTACTTTGTGGGTGGGCCTCTCTGAATCTCTGTACCTATTCTGTGAAATTCTATAGCCAGGGGCCACTGCTAGCATTAGGAGATATATTTTAAATAATAGTGATTTAAGTTAGCTTAAAGAAAACACGTCATCAAGAACAACTTTTTATAATTTTCACTGCAAACATAAATTTCCTATTATAATAAAGCAATGAGTAGATTCTGAAGATACCTTTGGTTAATTTTTTAAATAGCCATGTATTTACAATAAAATGTCCATCAAAGACCCTTATTTTTATTTTTTGTTTAAAGTCTTTTGCATAAATACTTACATTATATATTCTTTGTTGAGCATATGATCTGGGGACTAAAGCTAACAAATTTTATCTCTTCAGGTAGCTTCCTTCCCCAGATGGCAAGATGTACATTTCCATTTTGTCCTGATTGCTAGGAAGCTTAGAACTATCGGGCTTTCGTCTTTTATTATCTTTGTTTGTGTGTGTTTATGTGGGTGCACGTATTTTTATTCTAATGTATCACAAATAATTTTTAGCACTTGGTTTGGTACAAACAAACATAAAAAATAAATGTGTGAGAAATATTTTGATGCTATAACAGATGTCATTTTTAAGACATTCTTTGTTAATGTATTTTATTAAAAATGTCTTATCTTAACTCTCGTTTATCTCTTTTTGCAATTGATATGATTAACTCAACGTTGTGTACATATTAACTTTCCCTTATATTATTTTTCTTCTTCTTTCTCCTCTTAATGCTTAGAAATTATATTTATTGAAAAAATATTTTAGAGATGTTTTACTATATAACCCTAAGGAATAATTTAGTACTATCATCATTACTGTCTGACAACGAACTGAGTTTGCATGTCTTGCTGAGGCACCATAGTTGCAATTAATCTTAAGTAGATGTATATGGTGGTTTCAACTTAATTCTTAATGGGCTGTACTGTACGTAATAAAATTACCACAGATAATTCATGACTAGCATTTAATTAACAGATGGCAGTCTGGTCTTAAAGAGAGCAACATCTAATTTCTCAGAGACAAAATGATTCTTTAGAAAAAAAATATATAAAAAATATAAAGTGGTGTACTTATGTAGACTATTTAAGCATAGGCCACAGGAGCAAATGTAGGAAATGTTATTCCCATTTGAAGTCTTCATGGAAAATAGTGGTTAAGATCAGGTTAAGGGTCTGACTGCTTGTTTTCAACTCCTATCTCCTTTATCTCAGCCTGGATTGCCCAGAAAGCACATCCTGAAACAAAGCTTTTAGCATCACCACTTTCCTACAAAACAAGAGTGAGGCAAGAGGGAAATGAATCAGGGAAAGAGGAAGAACAAATATAACAGCAGCTTCCTAAGCTAGCCATCAGTTACTGTCAAACATGACTCAAATTCATAAGATTAAATCCAAAAATTTAAAATAAATATGCACATCTCAGTACTCTTATTCCTGAGGAGTATACAGTAGAATTTATCCTTTGGTTTCCATGTTCAAATTTCACCTCCTGGATTGTGATTTCATTTGCATTTCTGGGATGCCTGTGTTTAGACCCTGAACAGCATCTCATTTTTCAGGGAGCCAGGGGAGCTCCAACGTAGAACACAAATAGTGTTCCGAGCATCCAAGAAATGAGACACTCTTGGATTGTACCTGATGAAGCCAGCTGGAGTCCACACAGAGTAGGGTATCACAAAAACAGCTTAGTGTGAAACAAATAGCCAAAGTTTCCAGAGACAGTAAGGTTGAGATGATCTGCAGCTGTACGTGAGTCTGACACTTTCCTGTAATATCCAGATACTTAATACAATATGCTACCTTCATGGTTATGTCTTCACCTTTTCCCCAAGAGGTCAGGGACAAATCCAATCAGCCACAGAATCTCTGTTCAGGACAATATCTTCTTTGAGGAATCTGTGAAGCAGGCCTGATTTTATTTTTCTTCTCCATCGATTGTTCACAGGAAATATTCCCACAAGGCCCAGGGTATGAGCTTGAGGGAGAGATGTCGATGTAATAAATGTAGGTGATATGGGAGTCTGGGCAATCAGTTCATATAATTTTCTCATGCTTTCTAGATCTGCTAAGGCCAGATCACACATATCATTTCCATTGTACAATAGATCATTGCTTCATACTTCCAAACTTATGACTCAGCAGTTCTAATAATACCCAAGTTAAAATACACATGTGGTCACATAGTCATTTCATGTCCCATATTCAGGACCTCTCTCTACTAGGATTTAGTAATATGTTAGGAGTTATTTTTTTCAATGAAGATTAATTTTTTTGGCTGCAGAAAGTGTCATCTTGCTCTATAGCCTGGGATTCTACATGTCAATTTTCTTACTGGGCTTGCCAGATATTCAATGTAGCATCCTAAATATACCAACGGTACCTCTAGCACTATCAGATCTTCTGTATTACATGCTTTGAGTTATGGGGAAGCTCATTCCACAGTCCTGTCCTGCTGCAGAATACATTCTCTCGCTCTTGGCACCACTAAAAATTGACAGTTTTTTTAGTCACCCAATAAATGGATCAGAAGAGTATTGTGAAGCATGTTATATATTCTGACTCAAAAATACAAGGCAGTCCACCAAGCACTGCAATTAGAAAATGTGAGGTGCATTAAATTTTTATTCACCATAGAAAGGATATTATAATATCCTCCAATTTATCTGAATCCCTCAAATACTCACTGATATAGCAGGCCTCTGCATGTTCAACAGGACATTTTTTCACTCTGTGGCATTTAGATGTCTTCATTGGGCATATATAGCACTTGTTAGTTCCTGTTCATTGGGTCCAATTAGCATGATACATCATTATGGTATACCAGCATTATGTTCCGCAGAACAGCAAGAGGATCAATGTTCCTGCAGAGTGTATCATGAATGTGAGCATAAGTGTGAACATAGTCCTGGGGCAATCTTTGAACGTGTTCTGCTATCCCTACTGTATGATGGAAAACTGCATTGGATTTCTCCTACTCTCAGAAATCAAGAAAAATATAAATGCCAAATCAATTTAGTGTGTCAAGTGCCAGAGGCTGTATGGAATTGAACCAATAAATTTACCATAAAAAGCATGTAGTTGCAATTGGGGCTACAGCTGGGATAAGTGTAAGTGAGTCAGTCCACAGTCATCTGTCAACCAGGATCAATTTTTGTGATTAATTTTTTTTCCATCAGCCCACGAGGTGAATTGAATGGGGACAGCAAGGAAACCAACACCTCTGCATTCTTTATATATTTGATGGTGGTGCTTATCTTAGTAATTCCTCCTGAGATATAATATTGCTTCTTATATACTCTCCAGAATAGAGGAGAGATCTTTTGCTTGGCCATTTCTACCATAATGGCTCTTAGTACACAGATCATAAATCAATGTAAAGATTTTGCCAGCTGTTAAGTATATCAGACTCAATTATTCACTTGGGGATCAGGGAAATAACTGCAGGGTGGTTGCGTGGACATGTTGGATACATAGCATTGTGAGATAGACTTGGGCCAAAACTCCGTCAATCACCTGGCATCCAAGGCCTCCACTCTAGTCGGAGGACAATGATGATATTTTATTTCTTTCATTATCAGTCTCAGCTCAGAATCTTTATCTAACAGTTTTTAAAATATCTGTAATTCCTCTTTCTAAGTACAGTTATCCTGGTATTGATCATAGTTCCCTTTCAGAAAGGATCAGAGAATATTTACCTAATTTACTTGCAGTGATATTACAGAGTTCATTCTATAAGGCTGGGGTCCCCAACCTATGGTGAGTTGTATAATTATTTCATTGTTTATTACAATGTAACAATAATAGAAGTAAAGTGCACAATAAATGTAATGTGCTTGAATCATCTCAAAACCATCCCTTCACTCCCTGGTCCATGGAAAAATTGTCTTCCATGAAAATGGTCCCTGGTCTCAAAAAGGTTGGGGACCACTACTCTAAGGGACCTTGATTCCCCTTTACTCAATGGCTTCTGTGCCTATGAACTGACTCAAGTCTGGAATTTTTGTAAGTGACCACAATTTTCTATTTTGATGGCTGATGTCAGTTATCAACTTCACAAGCTCTCATTTTATTTATTTTTCATATAGATCAAACAATGTCCTATGTACTACTTTGCTTATAACCTATCGTTTTCTAGGACACTAAGATCCACTTGCAATCACTGCAGATATCTGTGTACCAAGATACCCTGATTTCCATTCTATTCCTGCTGCCCATTACAATAATTATATCTATCTCACTTCTGAACATTAAGGGCTTTCACCTATTCCCTTCCATTTCATAATCCCATCATTCCTGTTTATCCTGGAGAGCCCAATTTCATGGCAACATCTCCCTGTTAATAGTGTCCTACAGAGATCAAGAAACATTCCATTTCTTAGGGATGTTGGTTTCTCCTTCATGACCTACCAAATGAATTCCATATTGCCTCAGTGAAGGAAATGGTCTCTGAGAATAGTTTGGTGATGCATTCTGAAGTTGTACATCTCAACCGACTCTGACATTATCATTTTTTTTAGGATTTCTTTCTTCCTTTATATTTTGACAAGGAAATACTGACATCCTCATCTCATTTATATAGGGTTCAAGATTCTAAATTCTGTCTACACAAATTTTCCCAGCCCAATTCTCAGACTCTTGCTCTTTTTTAACCACAATTCTGAATTAAATAAATGAGCTATCTCAAAGTAATATTCTCCGTCTCCTTTGTAGTCCTCAGTCACACTTACAATTAAATCTTGGGTCTAATTTTCTGCAGAGTGTCCTATACCCATGGATGTCAAAGCTCTGCATAAATGAAGCTGTAGAGGCCCTGTACCTTTCATAGAGTGCTTCAAATTGGTGATTAGCTGCTCTATGTAATTGACTCAGGGAGGATCACATGACATGAGTCATCCAATGAAGATCAATCTTTAGATTTGTTGGAAACATTATATGCAAGGGTTGTTGAGAATATAGGTGTGAGCCAGGATGGTGCTGTGGATATCTTTTCGTTATGTTGGAAATTTCTGCCTGAATGATTTCAACAAAAGGAAATACAAAGTTAAACTCTGGAAAAAAGGAAAAAATAAGGGAGGAAGGCAATCTTGATGACAATGTTTGAGGCCTGGTTTCAACCATACCTAGAGTGTCCATTATTCCTAGTAGTAATTGTCACTACTACTACTATTGTAATTACTATTACTATTACTTTGAATTAGTCTTCCGTTACTTGCAATGAAATGTTTATTGGTTCATTAGTTGTATATTTTGGTTCATTAATTATAATAAATATACTATAATAATGGAAGATATTAATAATGGCACTGGCATGTAACATATAGGAACTCTTTGTATTATCTTTGCAATTTTTCTATAAATTTAAAACTACTCTAAAATAAAAGTTTATTTTTTAAAAAAATATCATGTGTAATACTAATCTGCTTTGCTATGCCACTCTGTCCAAGGGTAAATGGATCCTTTTGCTAATAAACACTGTTCTTAAGTCAAGAAAGTAAAGAACATGCATTTCTCTAATGTTCACACTTGGGTAATCTGTGCTTCCTCAACCTATGAAAAGAAAAAATTCAAAACACAACTTCATATGGTCAGTTTGGGGTATGACATTTTTAATGAAGAGGAGGAGATGAAAGAGAATGAAAAAAATTGACATTTTAATCAGTAGTCTTAATTTATGAGCTCCTAAGCAATGGTCAGTTTTTTGTACTTTTTTTTGTCATCCTAATGTCTATTCTATTTACATTATAAAATACCATAACTAGAAGCAGTCTCCTTATTTTAATTTTCTCTGTCAATCTTATATCAACCAAGGTTCAATCAATTAAGGTTCTATTTTTAATATGAAATTTTCTTACTTGGTATTCTTCACATAGTCTGCTTTTATCTATTTTCTAGGATTTTTTAAAAATAAAAAGGATCTGGTCAATTGCACATAAAGATAGAGAGTTTTCATGTATTAAAAATTCCAGAGTCTCTCCATACCTCCAAAGGCAAGCCTCATGGTATTTATGTTCACAACTCTCAGTATGATTTGGAAAGAACACAAAGAAAAAGAGATAATATTTATTAATTAATATTCAAAATTAAATGTTCAAGTCTATAGACTTAAAAGTTAGACATTATTAAGAGAGAAAGGATTTTCTTTCTATTTTCCTATTAAACATATTCACTTCTGGTCCTGGGAGTTTAGATGATAGCATTTGATTTAGTAGAAGTCCCAGAAAAACAAGTAGGAGGAATAAATGAAAATCCTATCATTTCTGATTCCACAGAGATTTGAAAGAAAAAAATAGGGGAGCAAGAAAATTGAAGAAGACTAGATCAGGGTGATCATGTGCTCTGATTTCCCAGCTCTGGAACCTCAAAGCCTGCAACGTCTGGAGAAATATGATTTAGTTTGAATTTGAGGTCAACTCTCTGAGGGATATTGCCCAGCCACTGATTTGGGACATGGCGAGAAGATTCCTGCATAGAGTGTCCCAGTGGTAACGTGGACGGCTTGGGCGTGATTGGAAGGCGGAGCTGTATTGTCAAGCGAAGAGAAGGCCTAGTTTGTATTTCAAACACCTCTTTGTTCAAGTGTGTCATGGACAGGGGCGGAGATCAGAGGACCACATGGCCCCTTGTGGTAGAGGACAAGGGAACCTCATAGTAGATGCCATTAGACCACTTAGACTGTGGGTTAGATAGGAGAAGCAGCAGAAATTTAAAAGATCAGTTCAACATGGAGGGGTCTTAGACACTAGCAGAACCAAGAGTAACAAATCATCTGCTGCAAAAATAACCAACTAGAATCACACAAAACAGCAGCTCAGGTAAACTGTACCTTAGCATACAAGCCAGGGCACATTACATAGTAGTTAAACAAGGCCCTTTCCCCAGTGTTACCAGGTCAGGTCATTAGCCATGTCTCTATGCTTATAAAAGAAGTTTGATGCATTTTGAATCATCTAAGATGACATACTTTCTAGAGAAAATATTGATTGGATTGCACTGAGCCTAGTGAATAAAAGCAGTCTTTATTTTCCTGCTCCCTAGTCATTGGAGAAAGAAGGAATAGTAACAGAAAAAAAAAATACAAAAATCTGTATTTCCTCTGCAAATTGGAGTGTAATGTGAGTTGTTCTACTGCAAACACATGTTTTTGACTTTTCAATTTCATGTCAGCTCAATTCTCTCAATCGCTAGTTTTGCAGTCAGTTTTCAGATGCAATCTCCAAATTCAGGTTGAATTTGGCACCAAATTTAATGTTTCTTTCCAGTTGCCACGTTCCAGAAGTCTTTAAGCAGCCTCGAGTAGTCACTGTCCTAGATCCTGTCGCTCCCATTGCTATCTCATACTACTTCTATCATGATTGAGTTGAATCTTATTTTTACAGATTTTCTTTCCAATCTACCTCCTCAAAATCATTCAGAAGAAACCTTGCTGCTTTCTTTAGTTATTTCCAACGATATTTCTCATTGCTGACCTCAAAGCCACAATAATACTGAGTTGGGGGTCACATTACTGGGTCTCCTTTCAGTCAACTTGCCTTTATTAAAAAACTCAGATTGCTGCGACTTGTGTGTATATGATCATCCTAAAATAACTTTCCTGCATCCAAAAAGGCACAGATGGAAGATACATAAAACTAACTGGGAAAATGGTTAATTATCAGGAAACATACACGGAGCTGACAACACAGATTTACATGCAGGAGTCAATTAACTAATGATTAGGGACGCTCAAAAGGTCTGAAAAGTGCTGCATCTTCTGATCTCCCTTAGGTCAAAAGTAATCATCCCTACTTCTTTGCTCTCACAGCGCATTAATTGCACCTCAACCATAGCACGTATTTCATCATTTTGTCCATTACTCCTAGGGTTTATTTGTCTTCCTTCTCAACATTCTTATGTTTTATTCATCTTTCTCTAGAAAATTTCCTAGGACATTGCTTAGCAACATGTAGATACTGAATATTGTTCATTGAATTGAATAGCAACTAATTTTAGTTATTAACTGTGAGAGAAGAGGTGTGTTCTAGTTCTACATCCAGTATTTACATACATTATAAGCACAACCTCTACACATCTACATATTAAATTCACCGAAAATAATGATCACATTAGCCTTATGATTCTTTTAGGGATGGAGGGAGCAAAGAAAAAAACAAACGGAATTACTCAGACAGGAAAAGAAGAGATAAATATCTGTTTTCATTTTCTGAGGCCCTAGATTGAGTTATGTGTGTGACTATGGCCTCCTGTGAGAGGCACCACGTGGCCAACAGAGCATCCCTGAATGTCGTAATTCTATGGGCTCCAGCACAAGTCTTTAAAATGAAGGGTAAGGCTGACGTAAAACCTTTTCCTTTAAAAGACGGAGATGGGCAAATATTTATTGTGAGCCTACAACGTTCCGGGGACTGTGACGGTTGTGCCTCTTAACATTTTACCCCAGAGAGCCATGACAGTCGCTATACCAATTGAAACAACCATATATTTTACCAAAATAATCACTCAAGTAGCTACTTGAGAATTTATTTACTTCCATCACTTTAGTGGTTTTGCAACGGTGTTTGATTTGTAACCCTGAGCTCAGTTGATTCTAAATAGTTTCCAACAATTTATCCCTCTGGTCTATATCTCATTCCCGTTCTCCCTAGTCAATCTTCAAATTAAGAGTCCCTGATCATCCTTTTTACCAAATTTGTAGTTTGGTCAGGTCTTCCTCTCTCTGAGTTCTAACTGATGTTAGTAATTTATTGTGCCTCTGAAACCGTTTTTTCCATTGTAGAGATTTCTTTACATACTAAACCTCTTCTCAGCATGATCCCTTTACCTCCCTGGAAACCGATATCACCAAATAGCAATGTTAATTAAAACTTCTGTTTTACCATAGCACAATTGCTATTCCTGTTTTACAAGATAGCATAGCGCATTAGGAATTGTTATTTCAAGTGTAGTTAATTTTATTCTATCATGAATCCACTTGCTGTTTGATGGATTTATTTATTTCTCTGAAAAGCCTCCAAGGTGCCAGGCACTATGCTGCAGTCTGGGATGGCTGCTGAAGATGGAAAGGTGGCCTTGGGGGAGCTCACAGCATGATAAGGGTCCAAATATGACTTGAGTGCAATGTGGCATGTGCTAGAAGAGAGTCTTCTGCAAACACTCTGGGACACAGTGGCTATCTCCACTGTAGGGGTGCAGAGGGTGTTGTGATGTGCCACTGAGAACCTCATTCAGGACTGAGGTCCCTATTCTCCCTTCTACTGGGATAAATCCTTCTCCAGGAATTAACCAAAGCTGAAGAGGTCCTACTTCTTTCCCAGGGAATGCTCTCATTCAATGTTATTCTGTGATCTGCCTCACCATCTTTAAGTAGAGATATCTTTGAATATGCTACCTGGCTCCAGATTATCCAATGGGATTGGCTGAGGGCTCTGTTCTAACTGCATCTTCTCTGGCCAGTACCGCTTCCTTCATTTCGTATGCTGAAAACATCCTTAATAAACCTTCTACAAATAAATCTCGGTCAGAGAGTCATAGGGAATTCAACCTGTCACTCTCACAGGGGTTGAATCAAGGAAAGTCTACAAATAATTTTGAGGGCAATATAAGCAAGGAGCACAGATATGAGTTGGTATTTTGTTCAGAGAGTCATTCCAGGTTTGATGTTGCAGAAGCAGAGAGTGTTGACATGTGAGAGGTATACCAAAGCTTGGGGTGGGGTGATGGTGTCAGGAGTAGCCGGCATTGAGGCTCAAGGTGTAGGAAGATGACTATTGTGAAGAGCCACAAAAGCCTTGCTACAGGAGTTATCAGAGAATTTAAAGCAGACGAGTGACATGAACATATTTCTCTAGGGAGATAACTGTAAGGACGACATGGAGAAAGGATTGAAAGCAGAGAGATCTATTGTGGGGAGTCAGTTGGAAAGCTTTTATGGCAGGCTATATTGAAAAAATAAAAAGTAAAAAAAAATTATTAATTATGTTAAGATATCTCCAATGATAGCTATAGAATTTAATGATTTATTTGGTAAAAGAGGTAAGAGAAAGTTGGCACCCCAAATGACTTTTATGAATTTCACGTTGAGAAATTGGAGAGACCTTTGACAAAGATGACAAACACAGGCAGAAGTGAAATGATTTAGGTCATAGCATTACATAATTACTTTCTTTAATCCTCATAACCCAATACTAAAAATATGAGAAAAACAAAAGAATTGTCAAAATGAAAAAAAAAATTATGTGAATAATGTCTGCCATATGGTATGCACTCCATTTATCAGTATGATAACCAGGTGGTTCTTTACTGTATCAGTTTAGAGATGGACAGGCAAGTCACATACTGTTAATTATTCCATCTCTCTTTGAGAAGTTTGAAAATATATTACAAATTTCAGATGATCCTTGGTGTATTTTGTAAGCTAGCACCCCAACAAACAAAGATCTCAAAAGCAATTTTATATTTTATTTTTAAATCATTGTACCTACACTCTTCTTTTCAGGGTCTTGTGTCATGATTTGAAAATCAATAGCCAGAAGCAAGTACTTCAGTAAGCACTAAGTCAAGGACAGCCTCTAATTCTGTTCTGCAAAGTGTCTAGCACTCCAGAGGCACTCAAACAGTAAATGACGTCTTTACTTTTCCTAAGCCTAAAAATATTTTAAGTTTTAAAGTACCATCATCAAACTTGGATTGCCAATACGTGATTCTTTCTCTTAATAACAAGAACCAATGTTCACTGAATTTCCTTTGTGTTCCAACCACTAAATGAAACACTTTATATATGTTATCTCTAAACTTATTAGTACCCCTACGAGATTTTTATTCATGTCTTCAGTTTCTACCTCAGGCTTTGGGATGTTGAATAAATGGCTCAGGGTCCCCACAGACCTCGGGCTGCAGAGTAGACTGTTATCCAGGACTCTATGCCTTTACACCTGACTAGCTAAGTCTGTCCTGAAAATGATCCTGCCAATACAAAATGCAGGACAAATGTGAATTATTTCTGTGTTTACTGCTTGTTAATTCACTGGATTGCTTTCAAGTTTCATAAAAATACCAGTGAAAAGTAAGTTAGTGAGGTAGAAAGGTGGCAATTAGTAGGTTCATACGGAAGACATTGTTGAAGGACACTGAGTATACTAGTAACGTATAATGAGTTACATTTCTCTATGATGACCTAAGACAAGGAAAGGAAAATAATTTGGATTAGCTATCAACAGAACCTGAAAAGAAGAAGACAGAATAATCCAAGAAAGAAAAATAATCATCAATATGTAGATAATTCACTCTGTATCTCCTGTGTGTGTTTTAATTCAAAACATGTGATACTTTTGCTTCATTTCATCCCAGATTGTTAGTAGTCTCTTTTCCTGTGCCCAGAAGAATGTGTGTTAGATTTAGTATGATTGATCTGAATGTGGCTGCTACCACTGTTCCTGTCATTTAGTTGTTAAGAACAGTGCAATCATACAACTTTTCTGTTGGGCCTATCATCTCTTTCCGTACAAAAACTGTCTTTCAAGTATGACAGTAGAGGCCGGTATGAGCAAGAAAGCACTTTGAATGTCAACCTCCTACTCGTGGTGGTTTTATTGAGCCACACAAATTTTCATGGCTGTGCCGCTTTTTACATGCCTCGGAGAGATGAATGACCCTTAAAAGTTATGAGAAAACAGTATCAAATTTTGAAAGATATAATGGGAATTTAGAAAGTTTCATGAAGGATAATAAAAGTGATTTTAATTTATCAATAGAATATTGGTAATTGAATTGTTTTGTTAGATGACAATCAATAAATATAGAATAAAATACACTGATATGTACTTACTTTGTATTTTTTTGTTATACACAGTGTTTGTAACAGGAAAATATATTTTAAAGGATGAGCAAACAATAACTACCCATAACCCTTCTATGATTATAATTTTCAGGTTTATTCTTTAAGACTTATTTTTCACTAAAACCACACACATTAAAAAAATATAAAGTTGTTTTAGGGCCAGGCATGGTTGCTCATGCCTATAATCCTGGCACTCTGGAAGGCCGAGGAGGGAGGATTTCTTCAGATCAGGGGTCTAAGACTAGCCTGAGCAAGAACAAGACCCCATCTTACTAAAAATAGAAAAAAAAAATTAGTCAGGCAACTAAAAATAGAAAAAATTAGCCAGGCATTGGGGTGCCCACCTATAGTCTCCGCTATTCAGAAGGCTGAGGCAAGAGGATTGCTTGAGCCTAGGAGTTTGAGGTTGCTGAGAGCGAGGCTGAGGCCATGGCAATGTAGCCTGGGCAGCAGAACGAGATTCTGTCTAAATAAATAAATGAATTAATTAAATAAAATAATCATTTTAAATTATAATTTTAAAGAGTTTAAGAAGAAATTAGGCCAATTTAGGGTCCATAAGGAAACATTCATTTTTATCAGGTTCTACACATTTTTATTACTTCCATATAGCATTCACGTGTTTATGTTTTCATGCAAAACTTCAACTGCTGGATAGTTTGGAAATTAATTATACTAATATGAGTTATCTCTTACTTGCATTCAACAATTATTGAATACCTCCTGGTTGATTATGACAAAATGCAGAGAGACCCTATGATGATCATTATAACTGATTTTATAATACAAAATCAAGCTGAACCTAGATCAAAGAAGAATATAGGAAATATAGAGGGGAAAAACTTTGTTGATCACATTTCATGCATCTCAATCTCACTTGAGAAGAATGTAAATATTATAACTTTTTATTTACAACCTTACAGAATCAAATGGATTTTGTTTCTAAACAGCTCAAGGTGACAGTTGCCTTTCCGATCCATTAGCAAAATGTAAAATTCGATGCTAAATGTCACTATTACCCTCTTAAACTCTACTAAGTATGATTTTAATATTGATTCTTACATATGTCTTATACCTTCCCCAGTGTTCAGTGCTTTTGGTGACAGCTTGTACTACAAATCATTCATATCTTTCATCTTGATCTTCAGATATACATTTTTAATACACTTTTATTATATTGCCTGTCTTCTTATAGTCAGGATTATAAATGCATTTTACATGTTGGAAAGAGATAGCTTTATTGGAGTAATGCACCAGGAGAAATAGCACAGAAAGAGAGAAGATTAAGAATAATGTCTATCTTATGGCCCAAGGTGTAAGCATGAACAACAACGATAATAACTAGAAGAGAAAACAAGAACTCACCTGAAACATAATCCATTAAGGTGATTTTAGAATAATAATGATACCTTGAAGTTGGACAGCAATTTAGTTTCAAACTACTTTTATGTTCATCATCTCATATGATCCTCAGAACCATGCTGTGATATAGAAAAGAGTAGTTATTATTTTCTCTGTTATCCAAAAGCAGTCACTGACCAGTAATTATGAGTGATTATGTGATTTGTTCAAGGTTATAGGGTTTGTAAGTAGTGGTGTCAAGATATGGAAGAGTGTCAGATTCTTGGCTCTGTGATTTTATTGTACATTTCACTAAGGATCACTTCTTTTTATAGCAAATACAAGTAAAATGTTCTAATATAAACTTGTGCCTAAAATAATATTTAATATTCAAGAAAACTCATTCAATGATTTTGAATGAACAGAAAAATGAATGAAGAGATGATTCCACACTGTTGAATATAGTGCCTGAAGAGTTTCTGATTCTTGAACATTCCCATGAGCACTCTCAAACTAGTTAATTTCTGCGTGCCCTGTCAGTAATTACAGTGTTTTGTTTACATGTATAGTATTAGATAGTGCTTGCTTAATTATCATTTCACCTTGCATCTTTATGTTTATATTAAATAGTATACAGTGAATATTCAAAGAAAGTAATATGGCTATATAATACTGATGGCAAAGACAATTTTCTTTTGCTTCTAGACTTTCATTCCTTCTACTATCTTGAAAACAATAACAATAGATTATATTTACTTAAATTTAGATTAAAGGAAGATTAGATTTCTTTTTTCGGAGTTCTGATCTAGAGACTACTAATTCCTATTAAATTGATTCATGTGTCATATACATTATATTAGATATATCTATTTCTTATCTCACCAGAATGATGTAAAATTCAAACAGCATAGGGTTATATAGGCTATATAAATGTTTTATCTAATTTTGTGTAAAAATTGGATTTACTGCATATATGCTAATATTTCTCAAATAAATATGTTACCAATTATTTTTAACAACCACAAATACCCTAATAAAATAGTTTAAATGTGTACATTATTTTACAGTTTTTATTGATCATTCTTTGATCTTCATGCTAGCCTCAAATCGTGCAGAATTAAGATCTTATAGGTATTTGTATATGGCAAAATGGACAAGATGCTCATCAAACTCATTAAATCTTTTTGTACCCATAGAAGGACTATATTTCCCACCCTCACTTACAGTTATTAGGTTGGGCCATATAACTGGGTTCTGGCCAATAGAATGAGTTAGAAGGGTGTTCTATGCCTAGACATAAGGCTTGCTCTGTGATCCTCCTCAATCTCTTCTACTCAGTGATCATGGGAGTTATGTTGAAGGCAGTGCTACTGTAAATAGAAACAGGCTAAATTTTTGAGTCATTTTTTGGAAGACTCCAAGAGAACCTCTAGCACACATTGGAATTTAAATGGATAAGAAACAAATTTTTGTTGAATCAAGCCATTAAGTTGTATAGTTTGCTTTGGGGGTGGGGAACCTGCAGCCTTAAGGCCACCTGTGGCCTTCTAGGTCCTTAAGTGCAACCTTTTGATTGAATCCAAATTTTACAGAACAAATCCTTTTCTTTCTTTTTTTTTTTTTTGAGACAGAGTCTCACTTTGTTGCCCAGGCTAGAGTGCCGTGGCGTCAGCCTAGCTCACAGCAACCTCAAATTCTTGGGCTCAAGCAATCCTTCTGCCTCAGTTTCCCAAATAGCTGGGACTACAGGCATGCGCCACCATGCCTGGCTAACTTTTTCTATATATTTTTAGTTGTCCAGCTAATTTCTTTCTATTTTTAGTAGAGAGGGGGTCTTGCTGTTGCTCAGGCTGGTCTTGAACTCCTGAGCTCAAATGACCCACACACCTTGGTCTCCCAGAGTGCTAGGATTACAAGCATGAGCCACCATGCCCGGACCCCTTTTATTTTTATTAATACATTTTTGGTCATCTTTTATGTTTTATTTTTAAAATGAATGCATTTAAAATATCAAAGAATAAAATAAGTTTCAACAAAATAATCTTCCCAGATTGAGCAACACAATTAGAACATTAGTAAGTTCAGAAGGCCTAAATTGATGGCTGCTATGCTCATGATTTAGCTCTAACTTCCTCCACCTGACTGGTGCCATTACTGCACAAGGCTGATTGGCAAGAGTTTATGGGGGTTGAGTATGCCAGTCTGTTATCAGCTTTTGACAATGGTGCACTGTGATTCTGTCTAAAGTGGAGTTTGTGAATAACTGCACAGCTCAACAGTATTTTTTAATTCTGTCTGCTTAACAGCCCATCATGTCAAAGAAGACCAAGAGAACACTGAAGAAAACAGATTTTTTAACGAAAATTGCGAATTGCAATATTATCTTGTTTCTGCTAAAGATAAGACAATTTGTTTGCTTTGTGAAACTGCAACATCAACCTTAAAGAAATTCAATGATCATCAGCATTATAACACTCATAAGAACCACAAATATTTTAAATTAGAGGGAGAGGCACAAAAGGGTGTATTGCAGAAATTAAAAGATGAAAAGCTAAAGCAAAGATAATTCTTTCAAGCAGCAATAAGATCTGGAAATAATACTACTGAAGCAACTTATAAAGTAGCTTATATACTCGAGAAAAAAGGGAAGCCAATTAGTGATGTAGAAATTGTGAAAGGATGCATTGTCCAAGTTGTAGGATGTTTAGACACCAATAACATTTCAAAGTACAAACAACTGCCTCTTTCAAGGAGAGCAATTACTGATCAGCAGCATGAATTAGTCTTCAACTTAACAGAACAACTCCATGCAATACTTCAAAAGGAAAATACATATTATTCAATCAGTTTGGATGAATCAACTGATACTAGTGACTCAGTGCAGGTTTTATACTTCATTTGGGTTATAACAGATTTTCTTTGCTACAAAGAGTTACTCGCTTTGGGAACTATTAATGAAAAGAACAGCTGGAATAGATATCTTCAACAACTTTCAGATAAATGTTGTGAAGTTGGACTGAATTTGGTAAATTTATGAAGTGTATGTACAAATGGTGCACTTTTCATGATAGAAAAACACGAAGGATTTATTGAACAGATGGAAAAAAAAGTATTAACAGATCCAGATACTCTCATTTCTTTTCATTGTATCTCACATCAGCAAAATCTCTGTGCTAAAGCTACTATTTTAAGTGGTACTTTGCAACAAGTTTTAAGTATTGTTAACTATATTCATACAAATGCAACTCAGCATCATCATTTTGGTAAGATGCTAAAGTTGAATAATGAGGTATTCAGTGTGGATTTGCCATATTATTGCAAAGTGTGTTGGCTACTGCAGAGACAGGTGTTAGCCAAAATTTTATCTCTATGAAAACAGATAGTTACATTTTATGAAAAACAGAATCAGCAATGTGAATTATTGAAGAAGCCTTCTATAGGAATGCAGCATTTCTGTGTGATATCACGTCAAATCAAAACAGCTTACAACTTTAGTATTTCTTTGCAAGGTGAAACTAAGTCTATATATAATATATGGCAAAAAAATCCAAGCATTTTGAAAAAAAGTTATCTTTTTTCAAAATATTTCTTATTCAAAAGGAAATTTTGGATGAACATTTTCCCCAGTTATCAAAGGTCATTTATGAACAGGATAGTATATGCAAATCATTTGAGGAATATGCAACTGTTATATTAGTTGGAGAATATAATGAAAGAGTCACTGACTTTGAGAATCATGACATCACACTCAAATTAGCATTTCAGCCTCGCCTAGTTGATATCACCAAGGCACCTAAAGAACTACCTATGGAATTGATTAAACTCTCAGTAATTAATATTGTAAAGTCACTGTTTGATGCTAAGAATGATCCAATTGAAAAAAGAAAAAATGCAGTAGAATACTCAGGCCTTCAGCAACATGTCTGAAAAATGCTTTCTTGCTTTTCAATCACTTATTGCTGCAAATCTACAGTCTACCTAACCTAAATCAAGATACTGTTAAGGTCACAAATGACTGATACCCATCTGGAGGATCAACTGAAACTGTGGACCAAATATTCCAATGCTTTCTAACAAAAAGCAGACAAAACAAAGTCATTAAAAGGTTAGTTGACTTTAACATTAACAAATAGGTTTCATTTTTTGAAATTATTAAGTACATAGTAGTTACATTTTTACAAAATAATGTACATTTTTAAGTATATATAATTGAAATTTCTTGGATGTGGTCCAAGAAATTTGATTGCAGCTAAAACAATGCAGCCTTCCAACAGGAAAATGTTCCCCACCCCCGGTTTAGTTGCTAATGCACCAGAGCCCAGCCAATTTATCTAATAGGAAAACTGGTAACTCTGAAATTACAAAGGAAAGAAAGTTTGTAGGCTTATAAATCAGGGAGTGGATGAAGAAGAAACCAGAATTAGAAGCTAGAAAGGTGGCAAAATATAACATGTAGTGACAAAACATTAATACTTAATTAGCTGTGGCATCTTTGAGAGCAGATTGTGGGCCTATTAAGCTCAAGAACGAAGTCAGAAATCATTATTTTAGCATAGTTTCTTGTTTATTATTGGCTTAAATAGATAAGGAATTACAAGAAAAATATAGTTTAAGGAAGAATTTGAAGGATCATAAGCAAAACTAAAGAGAACAGTTTGCACTGTTGGAAAAGCCAACTGCTCCTCTATCCCAAACAGTAAGAAATTAATCTAAGAAATATAATTTTTATAACCCCATTAAAATGTTTTAATTGATTAAAGTGACCCAGGGAAAATATCAAAATAAGGTATATAGCCACCATTAAATTGAGCAAGACAGATGTGAGAGTGAGACAATAGAAAAATATATGTTGCTTTGATATCTATGTCTACTAAAGACTTATAAGTATGCAACAAATAAGAAGCAAATATATCTGATATCTAATAAGTTTAGAGAAAAATCAGGACCATAAAAAATGTTATGACTTTTAAAAACATTTTAACTCTTTATGAATAATAGGCAAATTTTGAAAGTTCTCCAGCTCTCCAGGAGTACATACTCCTCCAAAACCGCTTTATGTGCTAGACAAAGTAATGATGAAGTAGAAAGGGCTTCAAGAATGTGGAGCCAGGACCAAGTAGAACCATGGACAAGGCATTTCCTCTCATGGAGTAGATTCAGAAACTGATTAAAAAGATCAAAGAACTCCCTGTACTTCTAAGGTGCAGGACTTTAATAATGTCAGCTCACTGTTAGAGACCAATGACTATAAGATCAGATCTTTTCCAAATGGGAGTATTTATTCTAGGTATCCAGTCTTTATACACTGTGTGGGAGTATATGGGTCTATAGTCAGATAACTCTCTGTTCAAGGAGCATGACCATTTAGACTTCTAGGAGAACATTTAGGTTATCAGGAGTCCATGGTTAGGGCTGTGTATGACTTAAAGATCATGGACTTTGAGCTGGGGAAATGACTGGATGGGACTCTGTGTTGTCTGTCCTAGGGAGAAAGGAAGCATGTTCTATGTGTAGGAAGAAAGAAGAAATTGATACTTGGTGAACATAAATGAGGATTATGGCAGAGATAGTGCATTTTCCAAAGGTCATAGCTAGTTCGGGACTGTATAGCTAGATAATGGCCAAGTGATCATTAACTTCAGTGTAGGCACAGTGATGTACACCATTTCTAGGCCTGGCCTTGAAACTCCTTGCACAATTTTTCACACTCTTCCTTTTGGGACAACTCGGAAGGCCACATAGCAGATGGCCACGTAAGACGCTAATAATCTGATTCACTCTGCTTAGAGGACAGTCACCAAGGAAAAACTCTGACCTAAAATAAACTCCATGTATCCAAGAAGCAAAATTTACGACGTGGATCAACTAATATTTGTGAATCTGTCACCTGAGCATAGCATAGTCTGCCCTATCTGATAAAATGTCTCATTCAGCTAACAGACTGAGCAGTGTATTACACAGTTTTACATTTTGAGTACGTAGAAGAGTTCTTGATATATGGTAAGAAGAAACAATTTATGTTCGATGGCTATTTGATTACATAATGGATTATCAAGTCTATGAAGAAGGTAGAACAGATAATGTTTTACAGATGAGAAAACAAAGATCACACATATGCAGTCAATTGAATTATTTTTCCCAATTCTTCACTTTCCTATATAGCAGAATTTACACATGAACAACCTTTGACCTGCTATTTTTTAGTGCGGTGCCTTTTTTGAGGTCACAATATACTTGCCAACCCCATTGATATTGGGCTTGCCACATGACTTGCTTCAGCCAATGGGATAAATGTATAAGTCACAGCATGCTAGTTTCCTGCTAAGGAGTTAAGAAGCATTCAGGTTTCCATTGCCTTGTGAGCTTCTTTTAGGCCATAAAAATACTGCACCCAAGGAGTTGCTTGTCTCAGAAGGAGGCATGTAAAAGACATGAACCCACCTGTAGCCTGTAGCCTAGTCCAGTTGGACCCCTGTAATCCAGTTAAACTTAGTGAGGCTCCAAGAACCCACAGATTATGAACTCTTAAAAAAATTGTGGTAGGAGAGAGATATTTTGAGGTTGTTTGTTTCATGGAAAAAGCTGACTACTGTAATGAATTGAGTAGCTGGAAATTGAATTCAGTTCTCTGACTTCAGAGTCAATGTTCTATCTGCTATACAGTGAACAATGAAAAGGATTCATTTTAAACTTAAATAGTAATTCTATTTAGTCTCTACTAAATTTTTAATTTGGAATGAATCTTAGTCTTTAAATTACTTTAATTTTCAATTGGTTGATACTTATTTTGCTTTATGTAATTTACTATTAAAAAAGGACTCAACTTAAAAAAAATCTTCACAAGCAATTTGTTTCCACAATTGACAAGATAAAGAAAAATAAATAAAAAATTACAAAATGGTCATTTTAAAGGGTACTATTTTTCTTCTCTCATGAAAATATTCAACTCTAATGGATTTTGTTAATGCCTCTCAGATTTTCTATGGCATTTAAGAAATAACATTCACTGGAATTTATACAACTGTGCAATTATTTTGCCATCTTCAATGCACAGTATGAGTGAATGATAATCTATGCTTCAATTTTTTTAGGTTTGCTCCATATATTTAATAACTGTTTAATACAAAAACAAGAAGTCTCCTGATTATTTGTATTTATTTTTAGAAGTTTTCCCATTAACTAATTATAAACAAAAATGCTTTTTTAATTTATCCCATTAAGTACTATTATTAATGTTGTGGTGTCATCCTTTTGATGACCCTCCTTCTTGTGTGTGCTTCATTGTTTATTTTACAGTAAATCTCTTAAAATACAAATCTCATTTCCTCTTTCACTGTGAGCTAGATTTAAGACCTTTCCCCTGAAGTGACCATTACTTTTTTCAATTCAGTCAAAAAATAATAACAATCTTGGCAAAAGGAATGAATTTACTACTCAATTAAAGTTACCAGCAAATTTAGGCAAAACAACTATACTGATTTACATTTAGACATAACCTCTGTGATGTTAAACTTTATTATTTCATATCCTGCAACTAAAACTAGGAGGTGCTACATTCTAAATTGCATATACAGCGCATCTTGGTATGGTATAGATGGATTATTGGTATAGAACAAGATATTATTGTTGGAAGTGCTGGATATATTCTAAACACCTGAAATTACTGGGAAATTACTAATCAATTTTCTTACTGGTTCTATTTTGCACTATAGATTTGGTAATTGCTTAATAGTAATTAAGAAAATAGGAAAATATTTACCAAAGTAAGATAGAATACATTAAATAGTAGGATTTTGACATTTTTAAAGTTTTTGTTATTATTATTTGTTCCTGTGTTTTACCCATTTAAGTACTTTTCTTAGCAAATACAGGTGCAAGATGGTAGTGATAATCCATACAATATTTAGAAGAAAATATGTCTTATGAGGAAAAAAAAATTCTTTAATCTTTCCATGCTTGTCTTCATAAGCCTATATTTAACTTACTATAAAAGTCAGAGGAGTGTTTCATTGTTTGGACTTGTGAAAATGAAAGTCAGGCAATGGTTTTCAAATTTATTCATCAAGGGAACTTCTCACATTTTTACAACTTTCCCATTTAAAAACCTCCTTTCTTTTTCTTTTGAATTTGCGCTGGTAAGTTAGCATGACAGATTTTATTCATTCTAAAATGGCATAGGAAACTCTGATGATATCTCCTATCATTGAAGACTATATTTTAAATTCAAGTTGAAATGAATAGTGTCAAAAGCAGTTCCACCACAAAGGAAGGAACAGTAAATAGGATATCATGATCCTAAATATTTGCCCTGACCTGATTTTATCAATATGTATTAGCCTAGGCAACAAAGTTCTTGTGGCCAGAGACTTTTGTATCTTTAGTACAGGTTTTCTCGACCTTGGCATTATTGACACTTGGGACTAAATAATTCTTTGTTTGGGAGGTTGTCCTGTCCATTGTAGGACATTTATCAGCTTATCTGGCCTCTACCCATATAAATGTCTCTGATTTAATGCATATAAAGCATGCTGGAGGATGGTACCTCATTCTTGCAGGATATTGCCTCTGAGATGATGCTTTAGATTTTCTTTTAGCAGGCCATCCTAACACTCTATCAGGGCAGCAACAGCTAGATGATGCATTATGTATTACAACCAGTGAATCTTGTGATCAGATGCTTTTTGAGGATTACATAGTTATGGATAAGACATTTTATAAGCACCTGGATAATGATGCTGGCTGAAGCCCAGGAGGAAGAAAAGGAAAATTCTTACCTTGCATAGGTGCCCATTCCTCTGAAAACAAATTACATGAGCCTCGTAATATAAAAAGGTCCAACATAATCAACTTGGAACAAAGTAGCTATTTGATTTCTTCAAGTAATAATGTCATACTGCAGGTAAGCAGTGGTCTTTGTTGGAATTTTGGACATTCACAGGTAGTAGTAACAGTAATTAGACTAGCCTAGGTAAGTAGGAATGTATGCTTTTGAGAGCATGCATAACTTTTGTCCCTGTAATCATAGCTTTGCCTTTCTTGTACCCATCATGATAGTATTTGCGGTGGCTGCTGTTATTTCTGCATCAAACTAATATCAACTGTTTGAGCATTGCTTTCACTTGGAAATTTAATGCCTCTTCCCTAGTGCATCTATTCTGATGGGCACTCATAGTTTAAGCCCAATCCCATGTATCTAGCCATATGCCTTTTCCCTGTCTCCTTGGGTAAATTTTTACATCTTTTTCTACTCAAGTCCCTGATCAGTGGCCCAGCCAATTGTCACTGCTCATTAGTGTGTATAGGTTATAAACTCAGATCAATTCTCCTTCCACACAAAGTATATGTCCAAGTGCTCAGGTCTTATGATAGTCTTTGAAGCCCAACCTTGAATGAAGCTGTAATAAAGCAACCTTTCATTTTTAGTTGGTTTCCACAAAAACCGTATGTAAAATGTGCTTGAGCTTTTTTCTTCTCTTGGAGCTGTTTGTACATGATTTATCCAAAGGGTTTGCTGAGCTTGTTGAACTTCATAATTTGGTACATCTGAAAGTATCAGGTTCATGGTAGGAAGTTACGGATAGTCAAGCCTGTGTGTCTGTCAGTTCTCGGTAGCACTCAAGGAGCTGTTTGTAAAATGGTTTCAAATTCTTTATTGCAGATGGCACACCCTGTTCCAGTATCTCAAGATGCACTGGGGCTTTCCATAAACTCCACACTGCATCTTTTCCCAATATCCATACTTCAATTGCATAGGAACCATTGAATCGTATGGCCTACAATGCAGCGGCTCACACTGCAGCCTGACAGTATTGCAGAGCTATGCCCCACTCAGAGCTGGTGGCCTTCCTTGTCTCCCATATCTGGACTGGAGAAGTATGTATTGATGTAAAATGTGTTTGCTCCAGAACCTGAGAAAGCCTACCAGGAGTTATTCTTTCTTCTTTATAGTAGGGAACGGACACAAGATATAGCAATTTATCTTTTGCTTTGGAGGGGATTTCTGGCATGTCCCTTACCATTGGGCCATCAAAAATTTTATTGCAGTGACTAATCCTACTCCAGGGTTTATCTTCGAGACTCTGGGACATATATGTTCTCTACACCGAGGCCTTCAGGATAGGAGCCACTTCTTGCTTGTTCTTTCTGATTAGCGTAACGCAATTGATATAGATCAATGTGATATTCTACAGGATGTAGACAATCCAGATCTCTTTTTACTGCATTACATCAAGTAAAACAGAATTAACATAGTCTCTGGGAAAATTGTTAATGGATATCCTTGTTTGGTCCAAAAGAATGATAACTGTTTCTGATCCTTTTCCCTGAGTAGCAAAACATGTTTACGAAATTAACGGCTGCATATCATTTATCTGTGGTTGATTAATCAGCTTTACCAAACATGCAATTTCTGGCACAGCAGCTGCAATTGCAGTTGCTGCTTGGTTAAGTCTGCAGTGGTGTGCAGTCATTCACTGGGATTGAGGATCCCTCTGGCCTCTGCATGTGTCAGACTAGTTAATGAAACGATGATGTGATAGGGACAATTATTCCTGCATATTTTATATCCTTAAATGTGGTACTTTGTCTTTGCCATTCTCCCTCATGAGAGATATATGTGCGTATAAATACATACAGTTTATTTGCTTTCTTGTTTTACTGTCTTAACTGAAGGAGCAGTGGTAATTTTATAAACTTTTATATGACCTTCCTCATTATGATTGCATTCTCATAGGCAAAAGACCCAAATTCCTAGTAATTTGGTGCGAAGTGTATGAATGCCAAATATATACTCAGATACCAAAGAAAGTCCATTTTAAGCTGGACTTTAGTCAGGACTTTTTTACCTGAACCCTCATAACCTCGCTTTATTAGGGCAGCCATAAAGCCACTTCAGTTCTGCAGGTATTAATGCCAGCTTAAACCCTGTGTTCGACTGTGCTCGAAATATTTCCGTATTTCCCTTTTCCTGGTGTATAGTAAATGGCCCATAGGTAATGGCCCAAGCAAATGGCCATAGGTCCCTGGAATAACCTAGAGAAAACATGACAGTGTATCCTTACCAAGGTGTTGTAGGGTCCTTAGCCAAGAGGACCCAGCCACCATGTCAGTTAATAGTTTCTGAGTCTGAAATAGCTTTTCCTGATGCCTACTTCCCTGAGCCTTTAATCCCCTCCTCTACTATCTGTCATGGCAGTTCAGGCACAGCAGCACCTGGATGGATTATGTGTGGCCTACTTCTGTTAATAGGTTTGGAGATCAGAAGAGAAAATGGCAACTGCTTGTGAGGGGCAGCAGTTTCTGTGGAATAAATCCCTTTGTCTTATTTTCTGACACGAGGAGCGGGTACTATATTTTAAAGGGGTGAGGTGGGCCACTTCTTCAAGCTCAGAATGTTAAGAGAAGTCTGGAGAGTCAAAATCTTTCAGGGCATCCACCCAGATGTCCCTATCCTAGCTCAGGGTCCCAGGTTTTCCCAACTACAGCCTGGTCTATGACATAATAGACCTGCTATGGTTGAGTATTCAACGGCCTTTCAATTTTAGCACCCTGTTTTTCAAATCCTTCATTTGATTTTAGCTTTTTCCTCATCACTCAGAATGAGAGAAAAAGGCTTCTTTGTGATTTATCAAAAAGATTGTCTTGCTTTCATGATTAGTTTTAAATTGTTTATTAATTGATCTCAGCTTTTTGTTATTAATCTATATCAAGGCAACTTGTGAATAACTATTCAATTCTGTTATATTTATGCTACGCTTATATGTTTCAGATGTCTGGGCTATGGCACTGCATTCAGCTATACTCACATGCCATCCCAACTTACCGTAGGATAAAATTTTAAGAACTAAATTGTCACCATGTCCCAGGCACTCTCTGCACATCATTTACCTCCAGGCGCAGGGACTTCATTTCTGGCTGGACGGTGAATGAATAGGCTCTGGAAAAACTTTAGCCTTGGCACCAGCTTTCTCAGAGCACTGCTGACACAATTGCCAAAGGCTGACTTTTGGGGGGAAGCAGAAATTAAGATGAAGTTAATGAAAAACATTTTGGGGGATTAACACCAGTAGAAGGAAAGGGTAGAAAGTAGAATTGGGCAAGGCGAAGTATTAGACCAAGCCACATATCTGAAAAATCTCTGCCAGTCAAATAAATGGTGAGTTCCAGAGCAAATATTTCTCACTTGGGGTGTCCTGACTTTGCTGGAAGTGACTAGTCCCTGGTATGTACCATCACTACTTTGCTTTGCAAGGATGGGATCCAAGCTTGAGTGTTGAGGGACCATGAAGACCCTAAGAAGTAGAAGCTGTTAGCTAGCCACAGCCTTTATAACTAGATAGCTAGCTCTTCCTTGAGGGGGAATCTCAGCGGCCAACCTCTGTGTCTATCTTACCATCAAAATATGGGTCTTCAGATTTTCTAAACTAGGCATCATGTTGTTTTTGTAGAAGAGGTTGGAATGATACATATGGTTCTGTGTAATGAAATTGGAAAAGTTTTAGTCTTTGAGAATGGCAAGTAAGGATAGAGAAAGAGTAAAAAGAAAACAAGGTGGGGGAGGGGGAAGAGAGAGAGGAGAGAGGGAGGGAGGAGGGGCAAAAGTCCTAAACTTATAGAGCAAAAGCAAGTCTTTTGAAACCTTCAATAGAGTTTGATACAGAATAAACAAAACTACTTTATTTTGGTTGAAATCAAGTAAAATATTTCCTGTTCTAGATCTGGGGCAATACAGTACAGAGTAAGAGAACCACAACTCAATGATGAGATAATCCATAGTTTTAACACCTTCCACAAATGATCTTGAAATGTACCTCTTAAATCTAATAATCATATGAAGTATCTATTATTGTCCCTATATGGTGAGGTATTGGAGAAGTCATTGTATATTGAAATCACACAGCCTAAAAGTGGCAGAACAAAGATTCAGATATTAAATCTGTGAACTGTGTACTCACCCAGACTTATAACAAATATTTAAATATTTATACATTTTTCAGTTCCCAGAAGAAACACACTGGAATTATTGTTCATTCAGGCTTACTTTTTCTGTTCTATGTACCTAATCCGTTGATTATATATGAGGAGTCTTTATTTACAGGACTTTTTCATCATTTTCTTTTCACTCTATTTCTACTTCCCACCACTGATATCCAGACCCAGAATGCCTCCATCCTAAATTTTTGTTACTAGCCTCTTACATTTCTTCTATTTCTAAAACACAACTATTGTCTTATTATTTTAATATGCAAAAACATTCAGAGGTTTCTCGTGGCTTATCATTATATTTTCAATTATTTTTGGTGTTTAGTAGTTGTCAGTAACTAGGTTAAGTGTAGAGGTACAAAGATGAATAAAGGCACAGCCTTTGCTCTTGAGAATGTCATACAGTTGTAGACACAGCGGAACAGAGAGTTCAAGGTAGAGATTTGCATGGTGTGGCAAGGTGATATGGAAAGGGAGATCTGTGTGATTACATCAATTCTGGACTCTTCCACCCTGCTTTCAGGTTGAAGAAAATCTGTTATCCTTTACTTTCCCAATTTTTTCCATCACAGATTTTTACAATGCAAATTTGCTGTTCCTGTTAGAATAACATTTTAATTTGACTCTCATACACAAAGCTCTTGTTTACCTCTTTATATTTGCTTATTGGTCCTACCTGAGATGGCTTTTGACAACTTATGTCTGTATGTCCACATCTTTTTCCTGGCTTCTAAAAACACAAAAGCCAAGGTTTTTTGTCTACCATACAGTTTTACCAGACAATCAAAGTACACTCAGGTTGCTCCCTTCTCTAAATCCTATTGCATGTAACTGATCATATCCCACTCTTAGAATTTATCTCTATATATCACTAAATTCAGCATAAGAATATCATCTTTAAAATTAACTCTTATTCCATTTTCAGGCAGCACAATTAAATAGGGCCCTATTCCTATTATTCACAATATGTTGAAGTAGAAATTCATGTATGATTTAGCCTAACCACGAACAGCTATTTTTCAGGACTTCTATCATATGACTCAGCAAATGTTTTATGTGTTGTAGATCTAATGGTGATGAGACAAAAAGGGTTCCTGTCTTCATGAAGCTTATAATTTAGTAATGTAGACATATTAAAAAAATTAAAAGCCGTATTTACAAACTTTGAAATAATAGAAATAATAAAAATTTTAAAAAGCAGATACGATCAAGAGTACCTGGGAGTGTGTAGCTTTTTCAGAGCAGTCTGAAAATGCCTTATCAAAGGAATTGACATTGACATCTATTATGTTAACTCCTCCCTCATACGGAAAGGAGCAAAAGACAAATATAGGAAGAGAAATTTAGAGGAAACACTAACATGAAAGCCTGCAAAGCCAAGGTAACTAGAGAACAATGAATATGTATAAGGTGATACAAGACGAGGATGGAAAAAACGGCTGTTCTTGTCAGCAAATGGTGAAGTTTAGTTTGAAGTTATTTCTTATTAATTTTTTTAGACCAAATGATCTGGATTCCCTGGTGGAATATAGGATACTACTGTTGCTCAGTATTTTGTTGTTTTATTTGCATATCGATAGAAAATTATGATCATAATTATTTATTGATAATGTCTTATACAGGTTATGTCTAATCTTTCCAAAATGGCTATTCAGCTTAGTCCTCCTAAAGTTGCACATACAAAAAATAAACAGCTAATACTGTGCTGGCATTTTTGACAGCAAATCAATCCTAAATTAGGTTGTTGGGGGGAGTGGGACATATTTCAAAGCTTGAAAAATTGCGAAAAGCTGACCTATCAACTTAATAGAGAGGAAAATGCAATAATTTTTTTTTTTACTAAAGTTAGGGCTCTAGTGTGTTCAGGTGACCTAGAATTGAAAGAGTCTATCCTCTGAGTAATGTCAGTTTTTTCAGGATTAATTAAATCAATTTATGCCCTGGAGTGCTCCCTTTTTCTATTATCTCTAGCCTCTCAGGTAATGCGAAAATTTCCCAATTGCTGGGGTAGTTTAATTAACGCAACAATTATAATAAGAGCAAATATTTATTGAGTGATATATATCAAACATTTTATAACCTATCCTGTATGCATTTTTCAAACTTTATTCTCTCAGAGCTCTATCAGAGAGGTATTATGATTATCTGTATTTATAAGATTCATAAATAGGGCTTAAGAAAATTAAAGTAATTTGCCTCAGGTCACACAATTACTAAATGACAGAAACAGGATTTGAATCTAGGCAGCTTGATTCTTGAGTTTATACTTAGCCACTACTCTGTCAAATCAAACCAAACCAAACCAACAAATAAAAAAACTTATTTGGAAATCTGAATTATATGTTTTGCGTTTCTAATAGTAAAATTAGACAGATAATTATAAATACATCACATCTCTTCACGCCATATTTTAACAGCAAAAGATCTATTTTAAGTACAGAACAAAATACTCAGAGTATTCAATAAAAGATTATGTAATTTTTGAGTGATGTACAATGAATATGAATTGGTGATACAAATACGGTTTTATAAATAGCATGGTAAGAAAAATTCCTAATTCTATAATTATATTTCTTCAGTAAACTACTTTTATGAAATCAAGGTACCTTCATCAATCCTCCAACTCAGTTTCTGCATATACTATAAAGAAATAAAATAACACCTCAAAAATCTAAAAATGTGTTAATTTTAGAAATCACAATGTATATTTTGTGTATCTTTTCAAATATCTAAAATTTGTTAGTTAATTTTAGAGATCACCACGTATGTTTTATGCATACATAATTACAAGGAATGCTAAGCAAAACAGATATTTAACGATGAACTTGCTATTACGCATAAGGAGATTTTCAGCCTTCAGACCATTATGTATGCTTCCTCCACCACACTATTATGGGTTAATTATTTCACAATGATTTTCTGACGTGATAATCTTAAAAATCTATACGTTTTAGTTTAACTGTTGGAGAACGTTCCAATTACAGAGGTATAATCATAAAGTAAATTAAAATCTAAAAATACATTACTTTTAACATTTTGCATCAATCCTCTATTTGGGGCCCTTTTTACTCTTTTTACTGTTTGGAATCTTTTATTTTCTTCAGCTTTCCGTTTATTTTATTTTTAAAGTCTGTTTAAAAATACATCTATCGTATGTGATGTTGTTAGAATTATCTCACCTTTGTCCTGTGTGTTTTGTGTCCTCTGTTCCAGCGGTCCCCAATCCCTGGGCCGCAGCCCTGTGGCCTGCCAGGAACCGGAACTGCCAGGAACCCGAACGCCGCACAGCCGGAAGTGAGCTCCCGGTGGATGAGAGAAGCTTCATCTGTATTTACAGCTGCTCCCCATTGTCCCAAAACCACCTGACCTCCACCTCCTTTCAAATCAGCTGTGGCATTAGATTCTCATAGGAGCAAGAACCCTACTCTAGGCGGGCATGGGAAGGATCTAGGTTGTCGGTTCCTTAAGAGAATCTAATGTCCGATGATCTGAGGTGGAGCTGAGGCGGTGATGCTAGTGCTGGGGACAGGCTGCAAATACAGATTATCATTAGCAGAGAAATTAACAATGTAATAATAATAGAAATAAAGCACACAATAAATGTAATGCACTTGAATCATCCCAAAAGCTTCCTCCTCCACCCCGTGGAAAAATTATCTTCCATGAAACTGTCCCTGGTGCCAAAAATGTTGGGGAATGCTGCTCTATTCTTTTTAGTAGAGGTTTGAGCCTCAGTGGTCAAAGGGTAATATAAAGATGTGAACTGAGTTAGGGAGACATAGGTGCATATGCTTGTGCCAGCAATGGGGACATGGGCAGCAGGAAGGACATTTTTTTACTGGGACCACCACTACTTAGATTTTTCAGCTTGTTAGGTTGAGGAAGGTCAGCCCAGTCTTGACAGATATCTGATTTTTTTAAAAATGTTTAAACTCATTATTTTAAAACGTTGGTCACTAATTCAATTTTTTTTTAAAAAAGAAAGTCTGTGTTTCCCAAAAATATGTGCACAGATTGTCATTTAAAACTACAAAGTATAATGGGATTGATTCTGATATAAACTCTGAAGTTTGCTAACAGTGACCAATGATCAATTAATTTTGCTATCTGAAACTAATTCTTTCACTTGTAAGATAAAAATAATACAATACATGGTTGTTTTGAGTATTATAAAATGTGCATATGAAAATTTCAGGCACATTTCCTGATATACAGAAAGATTTAACTAAATTTTAATTATATTTCCTTATGTTTTTTGATTTCTTCTTGCCTCATATTTATTTGGCTAAATGTTTGTTACTTATTTACTCTCTCTTTCCTTATTCTCATTTTCTCCTCATATTTGTCTAGCCTTTCTTACTTTATTGTTATTATTATTTTATGATTGATTATTGTCATTAAATACATCCTTCCTTTTAACTTTTGATGGTTGATTACTAAAGCATATGTTTCATTTATCATATTTTCATTAAAAATATATTTTTAATTTTAATGAAGAAATTAATAAATATATGGTTCTCAAAAACTTTCACTGAAATATTCTGAATATCTCATCATGACAAGACGGGATCATATATAGTCCTGGTGATTTCAATGCACAAAAATTAATGGACTTTTATGACCCCATATACCTGGATGGGGGCATATATGTGTGTGTGTGTATATACACACACACACACACACACACACACACATGCATATGTGCTCCTTTAAATGTAGATGAAGAGAAAAATACTGTATGAACATATTGATAGATGCCCAAAGAACAATATTGAGCATGCATCCTTAATCTTAAAAATCCTAGCAAACTAGGAATAAAAAGTTAAAAAATATATCATTACAAAGTACATGTTGCTATTACACTTAACAATCAAACACTAGAAGTAAATTAAATCAGACACAAAGCCCAAACAATTTAAGGGTAAGAACAAAAACATCAGTGGGATGTTGGAATAACCTGTATACCTCTTTAACATAGTATGTTGTAAATCAAGGTTGAGGTAAGCCTTGTATCAAATGGCTCAGCACTAAAGACATTTTCATTTAACTTAGGGGCAAGACAAAGTTGGTCATGATAACCATCAACTTTTCAACATCTTGTTGAAAGTTCTAATATAACTATTCAGGGAAACAAAAGGTAAAAAAAATTATAAACAAAAGAGGAAAATAAATATTAATTGCTGAAGACATAATTTTTTACTTGGGAAATTTAAGAGAACTAACCAAAAACCTATTGGAACTTACCTGTACATCAGCACAGCTAGATTGAATATACTAGAGAAATTGAATTTCTCTACATATAAATAATAAACACTTAAAATAGAAAATATGGAACCATATACAATGATGGGAAAAATATAAAATTCTAAATCGTTAACTAAAATAATTTTCTGGGATCTTTATGAAATAAACTACAAAATTTTTTCTGTGGAATTCAATGGAAAGGTGAAAATAAAGAAACATACTTTTTCCTTCATATATAGACTTAGAAAGAGTAAGATTGCATCTTCCTAAATTAATATACACAAATAAGACCATCCCAACTCGGATTTTAACTTTGAGAAGACATAGTAAACTGGACCAAATAATTATAAACATCATTTGGATAGATAGTCATTTAGAATTAAATGACTATCTATAATCATTTATATACACACATATACATGCACACAAATTGCGAGTAAATATACCATAAGGCCAATGATTGTTAAAGGTAATAAAGTCATCTTTTAAAATTTCCTTTTCTTTTGTATTTTCTGATGTTTTTTCGTCTTCACTGCAGTTACAAATTACTCATAATATAGGCAATTCTTATTTTCATGGAAAAATAAAGTATTTTTTGTGATGGATATTTTTGTTCATTATACTTGCTTTGATTGCTAATTAATTTTATGTAAAGATGACCCTAATCAAACTGTAAAAATACTCCTAATATCTTATACTTCTTTACATCCCTCAATGTGCCTACAATTCTGCTCAATGATTAAGAAATATTGGCTATATTAATATACTGAATGTGGTACCATCATTTTTAATGGAGTTTCTTAATGCTGAAAATACAGAGGTTAATAAGCATAAACTTACAGTCTCTGCCTTTAAAGGCAATCAAACATTTTTTGAAAAGGTAAAATAACATAATGGGTCAATTAATAGTGATATGGACAAAAAGGTTATGCAAAGTTTTCTGGAGAAATGAGTACCCCACTGTAAAGAACAATCAGGACTTAACCAGGTGAGGAAGCTGTGGGAAATGGGTCTGTTACAGAGAATGAAGCAGGAAGTGAAGAGGATTTGGGATTAAGAAAAATTCAATCCTTAAACTTTTTTTGAAAAGCTTAACTGTTGGATCCTAAAAGATAGAAGAAGGTAGTAGAGGCTGCTAGATCTCCAAAAGCCTTCAGTGATATGCTAAGAGGTTTAAATTTTATCTTTAAAGCAGTGGAAGCCTTTGACATAGGTTAAGTATGAAAAAAGAAAATGTTCACATAGTGTGAGAATACATTTTGAGATTTATTTCATGTGTGTAAGATGTTGTAGTTCTTTGGAAGCTTTGGAAATACACTCTTGCCTCATGGTATACTGAATTTCAATTAGACACCAGTAAGTTTTTTTTCCATAAAATTTCCCTGTTATTTACTTTTGCCCTCTTTCTTTTAATATACATGGGCCTTGATGCATATCCTAAACACGTAAGGACAAAAGTTAAAAGACATATATTAATAAGCAGCAAATAATAGAGTAAAATTGGTAGTCACAAATAGTCAATAATGGCAGAGCATAGACATGATTCAAGTATGGAAAATTTCCAGGGTGAGATAAATTCAAAGGAAAGTCTTAAAAGAAGCAACATGTAGGAGTTCACTGTGATGAGCAATAGTTCTAATGTATGAAAAATACACACAAGTTAGCAGAATGTAACTCACACATGGGGTCTTGAACACAGTGAAAAGATCTTACAGATGAGTGAGTAAAGTGCTGAAGCAATTACTTTTCCATATGGAAGGGGGAAACAAAAACATATTAAAGATGTAAAAAATCTAAAAGTAACAAAGGTGGTAGAGTAAAATATCGATAAATGTCTTTTTACCTAAATAGAAAAAAAATTTATGAGACACATAAAACAAGTATAAATGAATAATAAGTTAGACTATCAAAATTAAAAACTTTGTTAGAAAAGGCTTAAAAATCAGAGGGGGAGAAGTTATCCAGAATTTATATAAAATATATATCAGGATACATAAATAAATTTTTCATATAAAAAGAAGGCAAACAAAACATAAATATATGAAGAGACAGAAATAGTTCAAAGAAGGAGAAACCCTAATGACCAAGATGTTTATGTACCCTTGATCTTCCCAGAAATCAACACAATATAATTTTAAAACATACTCCCTTTCACATCCTTGAAATTAGGAAACATTAAAAAGTCTTACCATACCAAATGGAAAAGGAAGTAGGGAAACAGACACTCCATATATTTCTGGCAGAAATATAAAATGGCACAACTTCTTTAAATAACAATGGAATTACCTAATAAATTTGGCTGTATATATATCACATAACCAAGAAATCTCATTTCTAGGGAAATTATTGCACAAATGAGGCAGGAGATATGCACAAGTCTTATTCATAATATGGGGCACATGAAGGGATAAATAAAATAGGGTATGTTAAAAAATTAACAGCATATTCATATACTATAAATGGGATACTACACATTGCTTAAAATGAAGGATTTAAATATTACACATCTGAAAAGACGTTGAACAAAGAAGCCAGTTACAAATGATTACATGAGTGCGATTTTCGAGCACATGATTTTTACAGATGTAGAGCTATTTATATATATGTAACTGTATTATATGCACAGGGGTTGGCTACAGACCAAATTCATGATAATTGTGTCTAGGGATGGAGAAGAATGGGGCTTTGTAGGTGAACACACAGATTTCAACTTTAATTTCTGTAAAAATACATTGAAAATAAAGATATCAATATGATAGCCTCTGTTCATTTGTTTACTTGAAGAGATGGGTACGTGAATGTTAGATTACTCTTTGCAGATTTCATGTTTGTAAAAATTATCATTTTGAAAATGTGGTTGGATTGGGCTTTTCTGGAAAAATGGGATATGTTAAAGAGAAAACATACTGAGACTTAAGTTCAAACTTGATATAATGGACACTAGAAAATAATTAATAATTTGTGATCATGTTACTAGAGTGAAATAATAACTGCCATTTGAAACACTTCTGGCAATTGCATTGAAGAATGCAATTTCTATTTGGCAATAGAAAGAAGAACTAAGGTGATATTTCAAGAAATATGTTAAATATATTTAAATGTTCAACTTAACCAGGACAGTACAAAGAAATATAGTTCCTTTGTGTGAATTACTGAAAGCACTCTCTCCTTTGGGATAATTGCAAAATTACACACCTTTCTTGTAAATGTATGATAACATAGCACCCATTTCCCTAACCGGTGAAACACCAGGCCTAGGAAGTGACTTGACTAACTGGATTTCGGCACACATTGATATGTGAGAGAGTGAGATTCAGTAAGTTTAGGCCTGAGCATAGCCCTCTTAGATTTTATTTAACTCTCCCAGTCTTCACAAACTAAAGCAGCTCGATCCTATTAAACATTTATTTATTTATTTATTTTTATTTCACAATATCACAGGGGTAAAATGTTTAGGTTACATATATTGCCTTTGCCCCACCCAAGTCAGAGCTACAAGCACGTCCATCGCCCAATATGCACTACACCACTTAGGTGTGAATATACCCATTCCCTCTTCCCCCCTCCCACCTGCCTGACACCCAATGAATGTTACTACCATATGTGCATGTAAGTGTTGATCAATTAATACCAATTTGATGGTGAGTACATATGGTGCTTGTTTTTTCATTCTTGTCATACTTCACTCAGTAGAATGGGCTCCAGCTCTATCCAGGATAATACAAGAGGTGTTAGTTCACCATTGCTTTTTGTGGCTGAGAAGTACTATATGATATACATATACTACATTTTATTAATCCACTCATGTATTGGAAACTAGACATTTTAGTTAATATGTGTTTGCTACTCTGGCTTCTGATTTTTCCCAGTGAAGGTTGCTGTATTTGTCACTGTTTGTTTGTTTAATACTATAATATACTTGGGCTAAAACCATAAAGTTTATTTCTTTTGTCATATACCACAGATGATGCTTTTGTTCATTTGTGTGTGTGTGTGTGTGTGTGTGTGTGTACATGGTTTGTGTGGTGTGTGTGTGTTTACATGTGTGTTTGCTCAGTTTTTTCTTGCTTCTATTTATAAGGCTGTCTTATCTGGGGTATCCCCTGGTTCTGCATAGCTTAAGAGTCAATAAGTGATTGAATAGAGTTTGTGCTCTAGCAACTCCAGCCAATGAGGCTTCCATCCTCTGTCATTGTATTTGTGTGTGGGTAGGGGAGTGCATTCAAACTTCTGGGTCTTGTCACATCTTTGTCTGCGAATGCTTCTCATGATTAGCCTGGAGTGTGTGGCTAGCTGGGTCCTTTCTGATCTCTGCTACACATTCACATAGTTTCAGCCAAAAATATGCTGGCCTCCACCATGACCACAAGCTTAGGCTAGTCGAGGTATTACACTCCTCTCCCCGCTTTACCCACTTCATAGATAATTAATTTCATTGACAACATCCCAAATTCAGGAGGCCCCCTTCAAGCATATCAGAAAACCTCCTGTTTCTCATGGTCTGCCACACTCTTGCAGAATTCTGTACCTATTAAGCTGGAGGATGGGGTGAGGTGGAATGGGAGTAGCCCCCACTCAAACATCATAGAATTCCACTGTTCTTACTCAAACTTCAGCGGTTTTTAAAGCATTAATGCTTCTCAGATTACTGTATGCCTCTGGTCCATTTCCACAGCATGGAAATGGTTGGTTATTGAAGTTTTGTTGAATGTTACAGTTGCTTTTTGGGGACGGAACTTGTCGGTTCTCTCAATGGCCATAGACAGAAATCCTGCCCCCTGCTTCTGTACCCAACCTTCTTTTACAATCTTAACATTGCTCTTGTTGGTTCCTTTCTGTGCCACTGAAAGGGAGAAACATTTAGTGATGTCAGCTTTGGAGACTGAATTCTTTGCTGCTGCTGCCTTCCTCACTGTCTAGCGATGATGACTCAGCCTGCAAAGGTGGCAGTGGTAGCAGCCATGTAGCTGTGACACATTATTGAAAAGGAGCTGATCCAAGCCCTCATTAAACCAGTGTATGTGTCCTGATTTAATTGGTAGCAACTGTCAATGGCTGGTGAGGAGATGGGGGACTGATTGGGAAGGCTTTACACATTCCCAGGCCTTTGTTTCGAATCCGGGTAATAGAGACTCAGGACCTCTCCTACTTAATAGGTGAGGTGTTGACTGGAGATCAAAACATGAAATAAATATTTCACTGGGAATCAAGACTTTAACTAGTAAGAAAGATTCCACTCTGTACATGGCCTGCTTTCACACACATAATTCTGCATTTATTTTTAAGAAATGGAAGCATTATTCCTCTTTGCCTGATCCACATTGACTGTGAAAAATGTGACTTACTGTGCATAGAAATGGGAATTGTTTTTTACTGGCAAATATCAAAGTTCAAAATGGACATAGTGCTGCCCTGCCTTCAAGGGTTCTTCCATTAGAACAACTAATATATGTTTTTATATCTGATGTTATATATGGTGTTATGTTACATTGTGTTATATTATAACCAATATATGTTATGTCTGTTTTTGATACTGGGGATCTGTATGAGGATGTGTTGGATAATTCATGTACTTTATTAAAAAATGATAGTCACTGAATTTTAGATGCTCGCAAGAAAGTATAAACCTGAAGAAAAACCAAAATCCATGAATTACCAGCACATGTTTGACACACCGTGCATCCATCCATCCATCCATCCATCCATCCCTACAGTTAACAGCTAGTAAGGCCAAACTCTACACCATCCCTTTGGTTAAGTTTTAGGAATCTCCAGAATGGGAGCAGGGAAGTAAAGTGTGGAAAGGGGGGTGTGGGAAATTCAGATGGCAGATCTAAGAAAAGATGGCTCCTTCCCACTAATATTTCAACCTGATAGAGTCTCTTATCATTGATGATTGTAAGACATAATTTAATTCCCCGGATCCCACTTTACATCTCTAGTTACTGTTCTTGTTATATTCTCCCCTTTGCAATGAAAGTACTATGAATAATTCTTGCAAACAATATATGAAAGCATATATATATATATATATGTGGAGAGAGAGAGAATATAATTTATAAGTTATGTAATTTATAGAAAATATCCTGCATCTTACTGGCCCAACTCCTGCGCCTTACCCCAAAGTGTCTGTTGTCCATAGAATGGTGCATACTCTCCAGATGTGTCCCTATAGTTGAGGTGCACACTAACACGTATACCTACACAAACACACAGTCGGTTTCAAAAGTGGAATCATAGTCCTCACCTTCTTTTGCAACTGGTCTTCTCCACATAATATAGATTCACAAGATTGTTAAATATTTGTACTATGTTAGTTCTTGTGGTTTGGGCATATTTAACATGTTTATTGTTCTTATATATTTTTATGTAAATTCTCTGTTAAAATTACTTGCCAATTGCTGTCTGTAAGTAAATGTGCTTCACCACCCATGGATACTAACACAATATATAAGGTATAATTTGCAAATAGTTCTCCCTGGTTGTCCCCTAATAATTAGTGTTTTTTTCCCCCCAATAAGAATGTGTTTTTAAATTTCACTAATATTGTGACTTTAAAACTATGCAGGTCATAATATTAAAAATAACATTGAACAACAGAAATCAAGACAAAGTGGGAAAAAATTTAGAATAATTCCAGACTCACCTGCTGATCAAAAGATAACAAAGTTGCCTCCCTGATTTACATAAACTCCCCTAAAGGCAGCACCCTGGTCTGAATAATGGTCATAATAAATGGGTAACTTGAACAGCTGTTAGGACTAAAGGAAATGAAATGTAAAGTACATTGGCTTACGGTGGTTCAGTACATGTTACTTCCCTTCCCTCCAGCTCACCTGTCCCAAGGACAAAATCTGAGTGTCTACCTGAGCCCACTCACCACCTTAGGGAACAGCCAACTCCTATGACCCTAAACCCAGGTCTCTTGACACAAAGGAAGGGATTTCATCTCCTTTGTCATCTTCATCACCCAGAGGGGTTGTTGAGTGAGGCCCCATGGGGCCACAATAGCAGGGGAGCATGTTTTGACCATTTCTCAAGCCCTGGAAGTCTGTCTTCTAAAGGGGAGGCTGCTCAGGGTCCTCTAGGGAGGGCGAGGGCTGGAACCTCATTCCAATCCTGCCACTTATCTGGGGAGGTGACTTAGGCTCTGTGAGCCTGAGCTTGGTCATCTGTGAAATGGGACTGACCATACCATCTTTACACAGCTGTCCTGAGGGGTAAATGAGAAAACTTGGCAAAAGTATATGGCATGGAGTGGGACTCCGATGGCCCTTTAAATGTTGAAACACAGCATTAGGAGCTGGCTGAGCCTCATATTTTTATCTATAAAATGGGGATAAGCAATAGTATCTACCTGATATGTGTTGTGAGTACTAAATGAGTCAATTCATTAAAAACGATTTGTACATAATAAATTCTAGCCATTTTAAATTTCTTTTTATATAACTTG
>CAUYSK010091674.1:0-33309 GCA_963575035.1 Avahi laniger
GTGAATGCAAAGGAAAAGTTCTTGAAGGAACTCTAAAGTGCTACTCCAGTGAACACATAAATGGTAAGAAAGTGAAACAACCTAATTGTTGATATGAAGAAAGTTTGGGTGGTCTGGGTAGAAGATCAAACAAGCCAAAGCATTTCCTTAAACCAAAGCCTAATCCGGAGCAAGATTCTAACTCTCTTCAATTCCGTGAAGGCTGAGAGAGATAAGGAAGCTGCAAAAGGAAAGTTTCAAGCTAACAGAGGTTGGTATATGAGGTTTAAGAAAAAAAGCCATCACCATAACATAAATGTTCAAGGTAAAGCAACAAGTGCTGATGTACAAGCTGCAGCAAGTTATTCAGAAGATTTAGTTAAGATAATTGATGAGGGCAGCTACACTACACTAAAGAACAAGTTTTCAAGGTAGGTGAAACAGCCTTCTATTGGAAGAAGACGCCATCTAGGATTCTGATGGCTAGAGAGAGAAGTCAATGCCTGGCTTCACAGATTCACGGACGGGCTGATTTTTCTTTTGGGCTAATGCAGCTGGTGACTTTAAGTTGAAGCCAATGCTCATTTGCTACTCCAAAAATCCTAGGATCCTTAAGAATTATGCTAAATCTACTCTACCTGCTCTATAAATGGAAGAACAAAGCCTGGATGATAGCTCATCTGTTTAAACATGGTTTACTGAATATGTTAAGCCCACAGTTGAACTATTGCTCAGAAAATCAGGATTTCTTTCAAAATGTTACTGCCCATTGACAATGCACCTGGTCACTCGCAAGCTCTGATGGAGATATAGAAAGAGATCAATGTTGTTTTCCTGCCTGCTAATACTGCATCTTTTCTGCAGCCCATGGACCAAGGATTAATTTCTGCTTTCAAGACTTACTATCTTAGAAATATATTTTGTAAGGCTGTAGCTGTTTTAGATAGTTATTCCCCTGAGAGATCTGGGAAAAGTAAATTGAAAACCTTCTAGAAAGGATTCACCATTCTAGATGCTACTATGGATATTTGTGATTCATGGAAGAAAACCAAAATATCAACTAACAATTAACAGGAATTTGGAAGTTGAGTCCAACCCTTATGGTTGACTTTGAAGATCCAAGACTTCAGTGGAGGAAGTTACCACAGAGGTGGTAGAAATATTAAGAGAACTAGAATTAAAAGTGAAGCCTGAAGGTTTGACTATATTGCTGCAATCTCATGATAAAACTTGAATGAATGAGAAATTCTTAAGGATGAGTAGAGAAAGTGGTTCCTTGAAATGGAATCTACTCCTGGTGAAGATGCTGTGAACTTTGTTGAAATGACAGCAAAGCATTTAGAATAGCACATAAACTTATTTGATAAAGCAGTAGCAGGATTTGAGAGGACTGACTGTAATTTTGAAAGAATTTCTGTGAGTAGAAAGCTATCAAACAACACTGCGTACTACAGAGAAATAACTCATCAAAAGAAGACTCAATCGACATGTCAAACTTCATTGTTGTCTTATTTTAAGAACTGTCCACAGCCACCCCAACCTTCAGCAACCACTACCCTGATCAGTCAGTAGCTATTAACATTGAGGCAACACTCTCCACCAGCAAAAAGATTATGACTTGCTAAAGGCTCAGATGATATTAATAGTTAGCAATTTCTTAGCAATAAAGTATTTTTAAATTAAGGTATGTTCATTGGATTTTTGGACATAATGCTTTTGTACAATTAAGACTACAGTATAATGTAAACATAACTTTTAAATACGCTGGAAACCAAAAAACTTGTTACTCACTTTATTACAATACTTGCTTTATTGCAATGATCTGAACTCAACCCAACCCACAATATCTCTGAGGTAAGCCTCTATTTTTAAGATTTTATTTTGTAGAAGTCAAACCAGCTATCATACATATTTGGTAGCTGGTTATTAACCAGCTGAATATCTATAGTTTAACTTAGGTGAATGAGAGCACTGACAGTTAATCAGGAGTATTTCATTGTCAAGTGCCTCAGAACCTGGCTGACAGAGGACTTGTATCTCCATTGAAAAGCTTAGAGACCTGAACCGTACCTCATACTGGGCTGACAGTATAGGGAAAGGGTAGATATTATGTCTCCAAATATGCGTAAGAAGTACAATGGATCTAGGGAATATAGGCTCATCAAGTCTCTTATTTTGGGCTTTTATTTGTGTGTTTGGGGTATGTTTTATGCTTATATGTACATAATTTCATTAAAGAAATAGATATAGAACTTAAAAAAAACTAACCGGAAGCATCTAATATTAATATAGTCTTCAGAATTATTCTCTTCTACCACTCTCCTTCCCACCTTCAAATGACATATTTCTGCACAGTTGATTAGAAAGCCCAGATCTAAGAGGAAGACTGTTAGCATCTTCAATGAAGTTACTCACTTTGAAGCAATAGTCTTTGGTTTTGACATTCATTTAAGATGGATGTGTATGCAATCCATCTATTTTTAATTGATTGTGTTCATGGCATTTCTCCTTTCCCAATAGCACTACCTTAAATATTATATTTTTTGTCTGAAAACGCTAGCCAATGACTTAAAATCTTCTCCACATACACTTGTATATTAAAGAGATTTCTGTGATGAGCATAGTGTAATAGATCTCAAAAAAAGGTTCAGGACATAAAGAAGGCATTTACTGCTTTTAGGAAGCACATTTCCTAAATTTAGTGCTTTTAAAAAGTGCTATGTTTGAGTAGCAACAAATTTTGGTTAGTTTTTTTTAGGGTGAAGAATGACTTTATGACTAATTTTGCAAGACTGGGAATTTAAATGTCTTCTTTCTGATCCTGAATGACCCTTTATTGCCCTTCTGGGTAAGAATCCAGTATCTTACCTAACATTCTTTAGAGTTGAGTATTCCTTTCCTGTCCATTTCCTCCCATGTATATCAAAATCCAACATGAGACTTTAAATCAACACATTTATGTATACTGGATATCTACAAAGGGCTCAGTCCAAATTAGGTACAGTACCTGGCGAACCTTAGGTCAAATGGAAAGGAATGACTCTATTAAGTGTAGAATTGATTACTTTAATTCAACAGTAGTAGAATTACATAAGGTAGGGAGGAATTCCAGTCAGGAAGATAATTAAAACTTCAAGAAGTATTGATTTACCTACCAATCACTTAGTATATATGAGCCTCTCAGAAAGGAAATCATAAACATTGATGACCTTCAACACATACAAAGTAAGATATGAATAGTGTTCCTTCCCTCCTTCCTCTTTTCCTTTCTGATTCCAATTTTGCTGCAATGTAACAGCTGTCTAGTGGGCAAGCTGAATGCTATATAAGCGACTACCTAATTTTAAATGTTTACCTTTATGTCAATTACTTTTATATCACTGTAGAAGGAAAACTTTGGCGATGAAGTAGCACAGCATATGTTGGTGAGATCCACCTCCTTTCAGTTAGCCTGCGTGTGATCCAAGATGGTAATCTAGTTTCTCACTGGCCCGTGGCCTACTTTCATGATCTGAAATGTTGGGTAGTAGCTGTCTTTGATATTTGAAGAAGATGAAATATTTCTTCCTAATTGTGTGTGTGTTATATGAGTGTATGCAAGAGTCTTCCCAATCCAATCGTGTAATACTTACCATTTGATTTTCATACAGTTTTTTGTTATAGATATGAGATACAAAGTAAAAAAAAAATTCAAATTAAGAAACTGAAGTGTCATTTTATAATCAACAATATACTTTTTCAAATCTTAGATATTCTGAAAAGGCATCATTGATTTACAAACAGTTTTAAAAAAATTTCACTAAAAAGGAACTCATCAATTATAAAAAGTACATCCAAATTTTAGAAATATTGAAATGTAAACGTAAGTATGGTTTATAATGTAAATATAATTTTTCACTTTTTCTTTACACCAAATTTTTTACTAGATGTGCCATTAATTACAGTAATTCATAAATATATGAATGTCACCCATTTATGCTATAACAATACTTTATTATTCTGGGTGGTCAGTCATATAAAAACTAAGAGAATAGAGTTCAAAGATGAAAAATCAATATGCTCTCCCACTGTCGAAACTTCTTGGAACAAGCCTACCTCAAGCACTGCAATAATGTTAAGGTTCATGAACCTTCTCTCTGTCTCCTCAGGAACTTATCCAGATCAGCATTTCCCCATCTTTCACGAAATAAAAGGTGGGGATGTGGTCAATTTTTCTGAGACGTGTTGCCAAAACATTAAGGTTATATCAATAACAGTGAATACAAGAATGAGCCATCCTTCTATTAAAATAGGAGGAAAAAAGACCCAACTTAATTTAGAGATTTCTTTGAACTTTTTCCTCTGTGTTCTGTGGTGACCTGGAGTTGCTTCTACCACCACACCCAATCCCACAAGGGTTTTAATTGTCATGCCTGATAATATTGTTTTAAATTTAGTAGGGAGGGCCTCCTACCACTAACTATTTCTATAGAGCATTATTGAACTCTTGGGGAATTTGTCTTCCAAAGAAAGCATGGAATTCCTCTCTGAAATATTTATTTCTCTAAAACTCTAAATGAAAGTGTCTGGAATAAAACAGAGAGTGAGAGCAAGAAAGCGTGAAGAGTAGTGGAAAGAGAAAGAGATGGAGGGTAAGGAAGGGCAGAAGGAAGTAGGGGAAAGAGATTCTTGGAAAACAATCAAGTTTTATTATTGTAATTCATTTAGTGAATTACACCTATCAAAAATAAAGGAAGGCAATTTTGACAGTTTTAAAATTTGTCATTTAAATTTCACAATTGCCATGTCATTCCAATTGTAGTACCCATGGAAAAATCCTTTTACATTTTTGCATTCACCTGACAATGTATTTGACTATTGCCCAGTGAGATTGGAAGATACTAACAAATATTCTATAGTATGGATGAAGTCTACTGACCATTCTCCATATCTTTGCAAATGACTCAATAGTGAGGTAGTAAATGACTGTCAATGTCCTGTTCATTCTCTAATAAGCAAACATCATTGAAACTGAAATAAGGTTTTCTTCTTGATTTTAGGTTGCATGTAAACTCCAGGCTGTTTGAGGTCATGCCAACATTTTTTTCCTGATAGTAATTTTTCAGTAGATCCTACACTGAATTCTAAGATGTCCAGAATATTTGGGCTTGTATTCTGCTCTGCCATTTAGATGGTGACATGCTACCTCCAAGTCTACTCTCACTGAAAAAATCTAATCTAAATGTCTTTTAATCTGCTTGCTTTAGTGTGAAACTTTATTGTTACATACATTTAGGAAATATACGCACATATTTGGTTCCCTTCTTATCATATCCTTCAAATGATCTCAAATGACCTACATCCTTTCTTATATATCCTGCAGAGGTAATCACCAAGGATTGGAAGAAAGACTACTCAAAATGAAGAGCCAAAGTCAAGATACTGACACCTTTCCTGCCATCACTTCCAAAGTAGCCCTTTCATGCATCCAGGTAACACTTCAGCCCTCAATCTAAGATTAAAAACATCTGCTAGAGGAATTGTCAAACAGTCTTGGAACACTTAGTCAAATTCACAGAAATTCCATCTGGCACTGGTGATACTTACTGCCTTCATATCTTTAATTGTTTCTAGCACCTCCATAGATCAAAGTTCTCTCCATGATGCATTCTTTCCATCATGCCATATTTACCCATTTTATATCAAAATATATAACCTTTACCATCTGGGTTCATAGGGGAATATAAATCTTTATCAAAGTAGATTAACATTAAGTAATTCTTTTTCTGCTATGTGTGCCTGTATTCTTTGTTATGTGCCAATTTAAGAAAATCAACCCCTCTTTTATGGTATACTTTAAATTTAGAAACAAATTCCTGGGCTTTGTTAATTGTGGAGTATTTTTATGTGTTTCCTTCTGCCTGAAATTTAGAGGTTCAAAGGAAGTCAGTGTGTTTTTTTTTTCTCTATCTTCTGTACTAGAATAATATATATTGCTCTTATAATACATATAATACAATCTCAGTTATAACTTTTTACATGTTTGCAAATCCATGTCATGTAACAAAACTGTAAACCTCTAAAAACCATTATTGGGTTTTAAAATTTTTGGTACTAGGCCCAGTGCCTGAATCACTAGATACTCAATAAATTATATTGATAACACAATGAATCATGTTATTTTATACTAAATAAGGATTATGTTAAAATGAAAATTGTAAATCAGCTAAATGTGACAGGACTTTAAATAATAGAAGCCTAAAATTATTATAATGTACAGAAATGTAATGAGATTTGCAGAAATTAATGGTAAGCATGAAACGAGGTTTATTGAGGAGAGAAAGATAGGATTTATAGAGCAAGAGGAAGATATAGGTTTACAGAGTAAAAGTAAGATACACTTGCCACAGAATAGCAAACGGACTCCTTTTTGTACCAAAAAGGTTAATGTATCATTTTAATTGTTATCCATGAGCTCCTGTAAAACATTATTTCTATTCAAACTCTGTTTTTATGACACAATTCGTATATTCCTACTTTAACATTTCACACGTACCCTGTTCTTCTGCACATGGAGGAATAGCTTATTGCTTCTATCCTTCCCATTTCTTCTATCATGCATACAGTTTGGGTCTTTAATACAGACAACACATTATTTATGAAAGGTATGTAATAGATGATTAATCTCAATATGGTACTAATTTCTATAGCCAAATACGTATATATTTTCTATAATCGTATATATATATATATATATATATATATATATATAGAGAGAGAGAGAGAGAGAGAGAGAGAGTTAATCTCAAATTTCTGATGGGCTAGAGTGAGTCGCTTTTGAAAGCACAGACGAAATTGTCATTAATTACTATTGTACTAGTTAGAGTTCTCCAAAGAAATAGAAACAAGATAGATAGATATAGCTTTATTATGAGGGATTTGCTTATTTGATTATGGAGGCTGAGAAGATGATCTGCTATCTGCAAACTGGAAGCCCGGGAAAGCCAGTGATGCAGTTTCAGTCCAAACTCAAAAGCCTGAGATGCAGGGGTGCCAGTGGTGTAAGTCCATGTCCAAGTCCAAAGGAGTACTGATGTTCAAGGCAGGAGAAGATGAATGTATCAGCCCAAGCAGAGAGCAGATTTTTCCCTTCTTCCACATTTTGTTCTATTCGAGCCCTCAAGAGGTTGGGTGATGCCCACCCACATTGGGGAGACGTAATCTCCTTTACTCTGCCTACTGATTCAAATGCTAATCTCTTGCAGAAATATTCTCAGAGACATATCTAAAAATAACATTTTGCCAGGTACCTGGCAAACTAGTCATGTTGACGCATAAAATTAACTATCACAACTGTCAATAAAATAAGTTTACATTCTCTCTAATCTCCAACACTGGAAAGTAAGCATAGACTCAAACACTTTAAATGAGGACATCCTCCTATAAAAAAGGTTTTGGAATTTGGTAAATTTAGCCTTTTTCTCCATTTTGGGTATTTACTACTGTGTTTTGGATATAGTTTGTTTGGCCTTGTTAAGTCTCATCTAAAAATTTGATCCCCCATAATAGAGGTGGAGCCTGGTAGGAAGTGTTTGGATCCTGGAGTAGGTTCCTCATGAATGGCTCAGTGGCTTTCTTGCAAGAGTAAGTAAATTCTCACTCTTAGTTCCTGGGAGAACTGATTTTGAAAAGAACCTGGTACCTTCCTCCCCTTTCTCTTGCTTTCTCTCTTGCCATGTAATCCTTACAGCCAGCATCCCTTCACCTTCTGCCATGAATGAAAATAGCCTGAGTCCCTTACCACAAGGAGATGCTGGCACCATGCTTCTCATACAGCCTGCAGAATGATAAGCCAGATAACCCTTTTTCCTTTATAAATTACTCAGCCTCAGGTACTCTGAGATGGTTACCAATTCTCTAATCCTAGTGTTAAAAGTAACATCTCAATCATGTTCCTTTTATCTAGGACTAAATAAATGCATCTTTCTAGGGCAAAGACCTCTTCCAATGAGCATACCATAAAATGTAAATACACCTCTTCTTTGCTTCTATGATGACATATGCCACTGGGAACTATGAAGATTGAGCTAATTTTAAGGCATGACTTTGAAGAGACAGCATTTCTTATAATGGCATCTTTTCTAATGAACTTTAAACAGTGAAGTATTTTAAGAGCAAATCCCAAGGCAATTTTGAGGGAATCTGTGGAAAGAAAAGAGAACAATATCTCACTATAAGATCATGTGAATACACCAATTTTTGTTGAAATTATAGCTCCTGAGATTTTGGGATTTTCTGTAACATCATATTTACATTGATAAAAGTAAGGAAATCACTTATGTTTGGACCATTACATTTACAGATACGTAGTTGTCTAAAAAATGAAAGTTATTTTTAAATACCTAAGATGGTACTCTTTCGTCCTTCAAATTAATTATGGCTGAACAAAGTGTCTGGTAAAGGGGAAATAGCATTGAAGTGGGAATCCAAATACTTATGTTTTAATCAAATATCTAATACTGTGTAGAAATTATGATCATAAGCAATGTATTTATTTTTCTGGGACTCATAGGTAAGATTAAAAGATTGGTGTATATTATTTCTGAAGTTTCTTTAAACTTTAGCATTCTGTGCTTCAAGACAGAAAATACTTAGACAATAACTACTCTAGCCCAACCCATTTAAAATGGTGTGGCATCACCCCAACCCCCACCAGTGAAAACTGGGTAGGAAGCCTAGAATTCACCTTCCTGAGGTTGCAATGAGACACCTCAACTCCTCCGTGTTGGTGATATCGGGAAAAGACAAGGAGAGAGCTGGGACTTTCATCCTTACTTGTCAGTAACGAGCCCTCACTCCAAGCTTCAATATCAGTGAAGACCAAAAGGGGAGCCTGATTTTCTACACCCACCCAGCAGTAACAGGGCATCGCTTCCCCTTCACATTGGGTGGAGCCAAAGCAGGCCTAGTAGAGAGTCAGGACTTTCACGATAACTATCCCCATACAGCATAATGAGGAACCCCCTCCCTCTCTGTGTCAATAGAAGGTGAGTGGGGAATGTGGACTTTACAACCAACTAACATTAATGAGGTAGAGGTCCCTCTTCCTCAGCCAGAGCAGCATCAGGGAAAGCTTGCTAAAATGAAAAGTTTAAATAAGATCTGGAGTCTTAGAACAGAATACAAAAATGCTCAAGTTGCAATAGAAAATCACCTGTCATTCCAGGAACCAGGACAATCTCATACTAAATGAAAAAAGAGAATCAAAAAATACCAAACCAAGATGATATAGATGTTAGAATTATCTGACAAATATTTTAAAAGAACTTTCATAAAAATGCTTCATGATGCAATTAAAAACACATATGAAACAAATGAAAAATTAGAAACTCTCAACAAGGAAATAGAATATATAAAGAGGAGCCACATGGTAATTTTAGAACTAAAAAATATAATGTTAAATTAAAAGGCCATGGGATAGGTTCAACAGTGGAATAGAAGGAACAGAAGAAAAAACAGCTGCAATTGAAATTTCCCAATCTGAGCAACAGAGAGCAAATAGACTAACCATAATTGAACAGAGTCTCAAGAACCTGGGGGATTATAACAAAAAAACTAATATCCTTCAGAGCCTCGGGAGGAGATAAAGAGGGCAGGAGTGAAAAAAATAAAGAATGGCTGAAAACTTCCCAAATTTGGCAAGAGACATAAACCTGCAAATTCAAGATACCGTATGAGCCCCAAATATGATAAACAGAAAGTAATTAATACTAAAGCACATCAAAATTAAACTACTGAAAATTAAAGACCAATCTTGAAAGAGGTCAGAGAAATATACCACATCATGTATTGGAGAAAAACAATTAGACTGGCAGAAGATTCCTTGTTAGAAACCATGGAGATGAGAAGAAAATGACACAATATATTTTAAGTGCTATATGAAAAGAACCGTCACCTTAGAATTTTTTAGTCCATGAGTACACTCTTTAGGAATGAAGGAGGAACGAAGAGGAAGGAAAGCTAAGAGAATGTGACAGTCCTACCCTAAAAGAATGGCTAAAGGAGATTCTCTAAACCAACAAAAGAAGGAACCTTAGAATATCAGGAAGAAAGAAAGAACATAATAAACATATAACGCTCTTGAAATGACAAAATTATAGAAATGGAGAGCAGGTTAGTGGTTGCCAGAGTTTAAGGAGGGAAAGGCTTGTGGCTAGAAAGGGCACCATGAAGGATCCTTGACAATGGAAATGTTCTGTGTCTTGTTATGTATCTTGTCAATATCCTGGTTATGATTCATGCTAGTTTTCTAGATGTTATTGTTGGGATAAACTAGGTAAAGAATGCATGGAATGCCCCTCTATTATTTCTTACAATTACTTATGGATCTACAATTATCTCAAAATAAAATTTTAATTTAAAAAGAAAGTGTTATATTATTGAAAGCTGGCGACAGCCTTAAAAAGCTTTTCAGTACAAATTAATAGCTGCTGAAAAAAAAATTCTATGAATCCTATAATCTTGGCAATAGAAGAGAGTTGCTATGTAATCTGAAAACAAAATTATCCAATACAGGTATAGAGACTTGTGCCCCAAATATTCATTATCGGGGCCATCATTGATCTGTTTTATTTGCTCGGTGTTGAATTCCATATTTACACTGTGTTCAAATACTATTGGTAAATTAAATGGCTTTTCAAAAAGTTGAAATTTTACTATAATTTCTTAAAATTCTAATACTACTATGGTTCTAAAGTATATGTTATCATTTTAATAAAAGTGTCTTTTTGTACTTAGCAAACTTTCCTGCTGACAATAAGAGCTAAGTATACTAAAGAAGAGAAAATGTTCTTGATTTTATTAATATATATCCCTGCTGCTACTGTAATTATATTTTGTGGTCTTTAGTAAATTCATTCAACTCACTCTAATTTTATTTATTTATGTTATGGCCTTTATATAGAATCTCAATAGGTTTGAACTTTTTAAATTATCTTTTCCTTATCCAACAATCTAGAAAAATCAACTTATTTGGGCCCTATGTGTGGACAGGACACATTGAATATGAAATGCTTCTGAGAGATGAATACTCATTCTCATAATAAAGTACATGTACCCCTAATTGTTTGAGGGGTCAAGCAGGTTTAGACAGGTGAAATATATGAATGTCTGGGAGATACTCTTAGGGAACACTACTAGGTAAAAAGAAAGTAAAATGACAGATGGCGGGCAGGAATTTAGTACTGTTAATTTTGCTGCCGAAATAAATTTCAGTTTTATTGGACTGTCCAGAGTCAAAGTATCACAGAACAGCATATAAAAGATTTTTGGATTTGGAAAGGCAAGTAGTCTGTTAAAGACAGGAATCTTCCTAAAGTTATGTTACATGGAGTCATATCTTGTTCTTGATCTGTTCTGCTCTTTTTGCATCCAAATTTTTACTCCTCTCTACTCACTCTCTAAAATGATGTCTCTAGAGGCTGTGCAATAAAACAAGGGATGGATAATGCAAGAGGAAGTGGCTGATAGAAACATAGAACCTGTAAACGAAGCTATTCTGTAACCAATCTGGTCTCATTACTCCAAGGGGTGCTCCCTTTGCAAACATAGAGCTGGCCAAAGGAGATTGTCAACTTCTTTCTTCCTTCAAGGAATAACTGATCTTCATTTCAACCTGACTAAATGACAGCATAAAGAATGAAGAACATGGAAAAATAAGCACCACATGTACTCACCATCAAATTGGTATTAACGGATCAACACATGTATTGTTTTTTAAGCAAGTCCCAGACATTTCATCCATAAATATTTCAGCAAGTAGCACATCAAACTTAAAGTCATCAATAATTCCTTAATATCTTTAAAGATCCAATCAGTTGTTTACATTTCTCTTGATTATCTTAGTTTTAAAAAATCATTTGTTTGTATCAGGATCCAAGTAAGGTCCACACCATGAAGCTGATTTCTGTATCTGTTTGAATCTATAGGTTGCCTCTCTCTTTTTCATCTTTTTGCCCTTTTTTTTGGTAGAAGAAACCAGGTCACTTGCCTTGCAGATTCACTCACGGTCTGGAGCTGGCCTATCGCACCCATCATGGAATGTGGGGTTCTCCACACACTCCTTTGCCCTCTGCCCATATATTTCTTGTAAATTGGTAGTCAGAGAAGCCTGATTAGATTCAGGTTTTCTGGAAGCTGTACTTCCGAGGTGGTGGTGGCGTTTCCATCAGAAGGCACACACGTCTGCCCTCTCCAGAGAGGCACCGACCGTCGCTGCCTGGCCCCGCGAATTGATCGGGGCAGAGCAGCGCCAGCTGCATTCTGTCTGTCCTGTAAGTATCACAGGTGGAAACACTGAGAGCCCTGCTTGCTGGAACAGCCTGCAAGACACAAACACGAGCTCGTGCGCGTGATTTGGTGCTCGGAATCGAGCACATCTTCAGCTGTTGCTTTGCCATCTCTGCCCACAGAGCTCCAGACGCTGCGATGTCCCTCTCCTGTCCGTGCTAACGGTTTGTCTCCTCCACGACCTCCACCCATCGGTGAGAATGACCTTGGAATGTCCGGATGCTGCGCTCCTAAATGCAGGTCTGATTGAACCCCTGCCACGCAGCTCGCTCACACACAACCTCGGGCCTCCCAATCCCAAGCGGCCTCACGTGTGGTGAACGGGGCTGAGAAGCCTACGCACAGGTTTTTATGGGGCCAAATGAGATAACTGAATTCGATGCTCATCAAGTGCTTCGCACCGTGCCTGGCCCAGTAATGGTCGATATCGCTATTGCACATTAGAAATGAAATGTACTCAAGCAGTGAAAGCCGTTAAATGCTTGAGAGTCTAAGGAGCCCGAAGAATCCCTGCTGCTGTCCCTTGAGTCGGCCACTGGGAACATTACTGATGACTCAAGCGTGCTAATTTTAAATTAAATACCGTCTCTCCAGGAGAGCAGCTGTATTTCGGCGCGGTGCTGAAGCTGCATCGTCCAAGCGGGAAGCGCGGCTCGCTGTAGGAAGGCGTTGCTGTTCCCAGAGCAGGGTGCTGGTGCTGGGCTGGCAGCAGGAACCAGCAAAAGCGTGTTTGGGGCGCGGGGCTGCCCTGCTGCTCTCTGAGGGCCAGCTACGGAAGCACCGTGATTAGAAACGTTTTTCCTAGAAAATCATCTGATGTTACTTAATCCCTAATTTAACAGTAAAAGTGACATTTATTGAACGTTTGCGCTGTGCCAGATGCGTTGCTCAGGTTATTTTATTCAATCCTCCTGACAACCCCACAAGCAGTACTGAAAGTGGCAAAACGCAGATTGGACCCGGAGAGCCTGACGCCGGAGACGGGTCCTCGGCACAGTCCCCAGAGACCCCGGCTGGGCGCGGGACGAGCGGCACCCCCACCGCGCAGGCACTGCAGCTCCGAGCCCGTCCCGGCGAGGAGGGAGCGCGCCGGCACACTGTGAGCCCAGCGCTTTCCACGTGGAGGGCGTGTGGGGGTGACGGCCCTTTTCCTTTTGAGCTTTCTTACGGTCGTCTGCAGCCGCCGCGGTCCCCACGTCCTCTCTCTTCTCTCCTCCCCAGCACCCGCCACCTTCCAGAGAGGACAGAAACACGGCGGCCCGCAGGCAGTGGCATCTGACGGCCCAACTGAGGAACTACGGTCGGTGTCTTGTAGGCACGAAGTGTTCTTAGTTTGTGAATTTTTCCATTTGACAAAAATAAATAGGCTTTCCATATAGGGCAAATCACAAAATTAAGATGTTAGCAAAATAATTCTATGTGAAAAGATTTCAACTGGGGGCGTGCAGTGCGGCAAACGCGCGCCTCTCACATGGCCCACGGAACGAGGGCGCCGCTGAGGAGGAGGAGAAAACGGATGTTTCAATTCTGCTCAAGCCGTGATGGCCATGGCGACCATGTGTGCTCAGTACAGCTTACGAAGAGATGAAAACCCTCGTGGACTTAAAAATACCTGGCCACTCCCTGGCCCTGCCAAGCCTGCCAGGCGCCCAGGGTGGTGCGCGTGTGCGGCCCGCAGAGCCTGCGGCTGGGAACACGGCTCCGGGACGCGGCCCCGCCCAGGCACACGGTCGGGAAGGGGAGCCGGCTACACCCTGGGACGCCGAGTAGCAGATGGGGGTGGCCAGTAACTGAGCAGAGAGGCCAGAGGAGCAAAGTGAGCCCTGAGTCCACAGCAAGGACAGCAAGAGCCCCCCCACCGCAGCAGGCACCCAGAGCCGGTGAGGCTGGCGCTCCGGACGGCCGTGAGCGGCTTGGGTTTAAGTTGGTTTAGGTGTCAGTCTGCTCTCCAGATGCCCCTCCTACATGGCTCAAAACTAGAAGCTCTTTTTAATTAGAAGGGTCTTTGGCCCAGAGTGAAGGTCAGAGTGCCATCCTGGAGTGGAGGGGGCCTCCCAGCTCTCCCCTCACTCTGTCCGACCGCCCTGCAGGCGGGGGCTGGGAGTGGGCTTGGCAAGGCATGGTGAGTCCCAGACACCGACCCCAGTGGTTCCCCAACCTATAGGTGTAGCCAGATCATACCACATGGACCTGGCCCACGCGCGGCCAGAGTTTCCCATCAGCTGTACCCCCACTCACGCTATGAAGCCTTCTGCAGCACGTGACTGTGTGCACCTCTGGCATGAAAGGCAACTCGAGCAAACAAACAGGAGAAGCAATTCAGATGACCTTAAAAGGCAAGCTGAGCACAGCAGGAGAGGCCACAGACCCCTCTGCCTGGTGTCACCAGCTGTGGCCACCGGGGCCCTGCTGCTGTTGGGCTACACGACCAGCTGCTCTGGGCGACCAGAGGAACCTGGAGGAGACCGTGTGTCTTCCTGGAACACCCTGGAACTCATGAGAGACATGAATGCCCAGCCCTCTGCCGGAAGCGACCGACTCGGAGGCTTGTCCAGCAGCCAGTCTTAACGACCCCTCCCCGCCGTTTTCTGCAGCGGCAGAGCTGAGCAGCGCTCACCCATCCTCCGTTCTCCTGGCAGTTCCAGGCCTTCTCTTCTCCCTTCGACCCAACACCCCTCCTCCTCCTCTTCCTCCCTCAGCAGATGCTGCCTCGCTCGGCCCACTTCGCTGAGGAAACCGAAGCATCAGAAGAGAGCCTGCACAGCTCCCGCCCGGCCACCCTCCAGCGTCTGTGCCCGTCTAAAGCCATCGCACCCGGGCACCCCTTACAGACATGAGCCCCGGCTTCCCCTTTCCCTTCTGTCCTACACGGTCACTCTTATTTGCTGTCCATTATGTCACTCTCATCATTTCACGAATGTCCTATTACTTTTCTGAACTTAAAAAAAGGTTTTCTCTCGATCCTACTTCTCTTGCCAGCTATGGCTGTTTCTTTCCCGTCTTTTGTAACGAAACTCTGTTAAAGTGGTGCCTGCGGTGCTGGCAATTCCCAGTGACGCTGCTGATCTGATGGCCAGTTCTCCGTCTCCGTCTCACGCATCAGAAGCATGTGACACTGGCGATCCGTCCCCCTTCTCCCCACGCGCACGCTTTCCTCTCCAGCGCCCAGGAAAACGCCTTGTCTCCCCTGCCCCAGTGGCAGCTGCTTCTGCGCCCTCTTCTGTGTTGGTGTGGCCACGGTCCAGCTTGGGCTCCCTCCCTGTTCTCTTCACCCTCCTTCCGTGGTAACTACATCAGGTCTCGTGGCTTTTAAGTAACATTATAAACAAATTACTCCAAGCGACAGCTCCATCCCAGATTTCTCTTTGAACTCCAGACCTGTCCATGTCTAGTAGTCACCTCAAATTCAATACACTTAAACTGGACCCTCCATCTCCTGCCTGGCCGCTCCCAGCCACAGCCCACGGGCAGCTTCTGGAAGGCCTGTCCCACGGCCAGGCCCAACGCCGTGCTGGAGCTGTCTCGCCAGCACTTTCTTCCTCCGCGCCTCCTTGTCAGGATCTGACGGCTCTGCTCAAGATCTATCTAGAGTCCATCTCATCATCATGTGACCAGCACTGCATCTGGTGGATGATCCCACGAAAGCCACAAGACCCTCTTGTATGGTGACAACTGGGGGTAGGAGGGGGGCTCAGACCCAAAAAGATCTCCATGGGGCCCTAACAAAGAAAGGGAAGAGGTACTGAGTGAAATTTAGAAGTGTGACCACATGCAAGAACCACCTGGCCTTGATCCCTGACTGCCCCGCCTAATAATGCTGGTTGCGTGACCCGGGGAGTCCGTTGTGGTCTCAGTTGTAAGACAGTGATAGTAACGGTGCCCTCCTCCCAGCGTTGCTATGAAGATAAAGGGCCCGTCTCACAATGTAAGCTCCACCTACGTGGCTGTTATTATTATCCAGGTTTCGGAAGCAGTCATTGGAATCCAAAAAGGATGCACAGACAACAATCTTCAACTGCAGCATCCTCACATGAGCAGCTGCCACATTTGCAGGTGAAGAATCACTTCTTCAGAAGAACAGTCACCACTGCTCCTAACCAATGTCACTCTCAAATACAGAAATGGAAATGAAGGAAGATTCCACAAGTCATCATCACAAAACTGTCTTTTACTGACAAAACCAAAGAACCTCAAACCCTTTTTGTGGACATCAACTTTTTTTTCTTTAAATTTTAAACGGTATTGTGCATGTACATATTTTTAAAGTTTAGACACATTTTGCAAAACACAGTTGTGGACTCAAATCCTAGAAACGACTGGAGACGATCTGAAATCTTATTTCAAACACCTATTAATTATTAAACGGACTTTTCTAAGTCTCTGTCCTGTGAAAAACATGCCATTTCTGCTTTGCCTTCAGGGACTGAGTGTCGGAACTCTTGTCACACAGCAGCTGGCGGAACAGACACAAGAAAGTGGGTTAATGCCGAATCACAGAGCAGCACATCTGCCAGTATCTAGTGGGTGAGTGGGAAGGTGTCAACCTAGCTGGCTTTAAAAAAACCCTGTAAATAAAATCTCCTTCTTTTATTCCACAGGTCCTTTATCTTTCCCTCAGTGTGCCAGTCAGAAAGACAAGTGTTTTCAAATATGCATGTGAGTAAGTGCCTGGGAGACACCCAGATAACTAAGAGCTGCCCCTCACTGCTGCTGGTCAAGACACTTGGCCCGACGGGGCCACCTCCCTGCGGAGGAGGGCTGGCAGAGCCCGGGTGACTCCCATGCAGCCCCCGAGAAAGGACACAGGCAGAACCTGACCAGTGAGCTCTGTGGCGTGTGCGGTTTTCCGATGAGGTGGCTGGGGAGGATGGGAACAGTGCTGGGATAGGTCCCTCAAACGGCTCCTGAGAGTGCACCCACCTTCACATCACGGGGCGTAGCAGTCAGTTAAAATACAATCGTGAGGATTTATACCCATGGAAGTCATCCATCTCCGTGAGAGAAAACAATCGTGACTAAGAAGCAAGAATGTCTGCAACGCATTCAGGAGGCATCACTTAGAAACTGAAGGTCACGTTTTGGGTACCAGCCCCACAGAGAGCTGCACAGCGACAAGGAGACTTGTCTTTTCCACCAACGATCTTTCTCCTTCATGAAAGGAGTGGGAAGTAAGGCTGGTCCATGCTTAGGCAAGCCCCTATAGACAAGCCTAAGACCGTCAGAGTGCCCTACATACTGTCTTTCATGACATACACCTTAGCTCACAAGAGTACTCAGAAAGCCCTGGACCATGTGCATCATGACAGAAACCCTTCTAAAACTGAAATCTACATGACAGAATCACTGAAGGTAAACTAATCCAAATTACTGCCCATATGTTTTAAATAAAAAATGTCAGACAGATAATACCCTAATTTTCTTGGATAGATCATTATGTTTCCCGATATCTATAAATTCAGACTAATACTTTTGACTTTACCACCCAAGAGTAGACCAAAAAATATGAAATGTATGCATCCCAAATTTGTACTTGGATATTGACCAAAAGTCTGAAGTAAACTTAACTGCAGGGACATGGGTCCAATCGAGTATCTTTCTGTTTCCTACCCATCTGGAATTGTAGCCACTGTTCTTACAATAACATCTGCAGTGTTGATAAAATTGAGGCGCAGTCAGTTTTAATAACATACACCTGGGCAAACGCTCTAGAACTGCCAGCAAGCAGTCACCAGGAGGCCTCCCCGCCGGCTGCCCCTGACACCACGAAGTCTGTTCCCGGGAGGCGAGCTGCCTGGGACCGCAGGAGCCTTTCAAACTTTACACAAAGTACCTGAAACCTCTGCTGAGAACGGGGACCCCAGCTGCAGTGCCCCCCTGGGGCTTCTTAAAAACACTAAGGTGAGCACAAAACCCAAAGAGGAGGCGGGCGGCTGTGGCCCCTACACCCCTCCCACAGCCCACCACATGCCCTGAGGTCTGCGTCTCTCCTCAGTTCCTGGGGTCTCTCCCGCACGCTCGTCTGAAAGGAGCCCACAGGCAATGCTGACAACACGTCATCACTTGCCTGTTCTTCTGCCAGCATGAGACACCCCACTTTACACAGCACGCACAGAAAAGTGGCCGCCACCACCACACACTCGCGCACAGCCAGCCCTGGCTCCGTGAGAGGGCTCTGCATTCACACGGCTCGCACCGAGAGAGCAAACGTGAGAGACATGCAAACACTGCAGAGAAGCCAGACGTGAGTAAGTCGTATTCTACACAGTGAGGAGACACTGTCACAAAACGCTGATGGGATGGTTTCCGTCACTCATGCTCTAACTTGAGGGTCTTTGCAACAAAAGGGGGCCTGTGAAGGTGCCTGCTTTTTGCTTTTTTTTTTTTTTTTTCCTCTTTCAGGATTCATAGTTGTTTCTGTGTCAGGCACTAAGCAATCTGATGGCTTCTGGTCCAAACAGGTATTTTTGCTGTCTTTTTGCACCTTTTAATCCCTCTTCAAAGAGCCAAGTTCGAACGCTGGAAACTGTGCCGTCTCTGGTCTCAGGATGTCGGAGAGAAAGTGAATGGCGCCAGCCATGCCTGCAACAGAAAATGCAGATCTTTTAAGATTGACCCGGTGCTCTGGAGGGCAATGTCCCAAACAGAATGACTTCCAGTCATTTCCTTTACCCGGGGCTGGAAGGATATGGGGAAGAGGTGCCGAGGACTTTAAAAATCACTTCATTAAAAAACCGGAGCATCCAGCAGTTAAAAATACCAGTTTTCTTCACTATTTTATTTTTTAAAACTTGGCTTCTGGGCTTTAATCTTGTATCTTGAAACTTTAAGATTATATAGAATTGCAGCCAAAAAGTTATGGAGGATAACTAATTATGTGTGGTATTTTAACACATAAACTTCCCCTCTCAGAGCTTTTATATTCCCGTTCTAAAGAAAAAGTTGCATTTTACATCTTCTTTACGTTCAGACAATGTTATTTTTAATAAACCTTATTTCATCAAAATTCCTAGCCCACATCATCACAGTACGCAGAGCAGTGGGTCTCACTGTGACTGACTCCGGGACTTACGCGGGTGGGGTGGGGAGGCGACTAGCCCACCAAGGCCTCCTCTCTCCCAACTAAATCCTTCCTTGTAGAGTTTTGGTTTGCGTACAGTTTTTCTTTGACGTAAAATTCACATACGATGAAACGCACACATCTTAAGTGTACATCTCTCAGTTTTGACAACCGCATACACCTGTGTAAACTAACCCCTATGAAGATCTGGAATGTTTCCACTGCCCAGCAAGCTCCGGCTGTCCCTCTCCAGCCCGTCCTCACACTCAGTCCCCCCGGGGGCAACCAGCAGTCTGGGTGTTAGTCCACCAGTGATCAGCTCTGCCTGTTTCGGAACTTCACATGCATGGGATCACAGCACGCAGCCTCTGTGTCTGGCTTTTCCTCGATGTTCTTGAGATTTATTCACGTACTGTGCATTGTCGGTGGCTGGTTCCTTCTTACTTCTGCGTAATACCTCACAGATTGTTACCCCATTTCCCTACTGAAGGACATCTAGGTTGTTCTCAGCCTTCCCTGTACGTTTTTGTTTGAAGAAAGGGTTCCAGAAGTGTATTTAAAAAATCTGAAAACCACTGACCTACTGGAACCTATTAGAAACAAATGGTGACCCCAAACAGCCACAGGAGGGCCCTGGAGGAGCCATGCTGAAATGACCTGTGTTCGTGTTGGGTGGTGGGGTGGCAGATCCACTGGACGGGGCACTTTGGCAGGAGTGAGCTCTTCCAGAAGGGTCACAGGAGTCAGCGGCCCCTCAGGCCTGGTGGCCTGTAACAGTGGCTGACATTGGTAGGCACATACATATCGATCCCTCAGCCCATCTGACAAGAGCCTGGTTAGCACCTCCTGCTAGTTCTGCCTGCCGGGCACTGGACAGGCACGGGGGGAGAGATGATCTGGCAACTGTCTGGCTTTCAGGGAGTTGTACATTCATAGATCCCACAACTGCTGGGGCTTTGAAGTTGCTGTTATAAAACTGAATGAACTCCATTTAGAGTTCAGACATTAACTGTGTTATGTCCGGTGCAATACACTGCATTTTTATAACACAGAAAACTAAAATTTTTATTCAGAGAACTTTTTCCTTATGATTTCTTAGATGTTAAAAAGATCATATTCTGCAAAAGATAACAGACAATTCAGACATCAGAAGGATAATAAAGGAATACTACCAACAGCTTTACACATATAAATTGACATCCTAGATGAAATGGACCAATTTCTCAAAAATCATAAACAATTACAGCACATCCAGTAGGAAACCGATAACTTAAATAGCTCTATTAAAGAAACTGAATTTGTTTAAAAACTCAAGAAAAATTTCCAGGCCCAGAAGTTTTTACTGGAGAACTCTACCAAACACTTAAATTAGATTAATACCAATTCTTCCACCAATTAATGCACAGTCTATCCCAGAAAACAGAAGAGAAGAGGATACTTCTCAACACAGTTTATCAGGTCAGTATTACCTTGATACCAAAACCAGACAAAGAATGTACAAAACAGGAAAACTATAGGTCAGTATCCTTCATGAATACAGATGTAAAAATCTTTAACAAAATATTAGCAAACAGAATTCTGCAATATATAAAAAGCATTGTACACATGACCAAGTGAGGTTTACTCCAGAGATACAAGACTGGCTTAAAATTTGAAAATCAATCAATGTAATCCACAATATTAATAGACTAAAAAGGAAAAATCATATGATCTTATCAATTGATGTAGAAAAAGCATCTGACAAATTCAATACCCATATATTATTTGATTTTTAAAAACTTTTTCTTTTAAATTTTTTTATTTCTTTTACCATCCATCGGACTCTGCTTGATATAATATTTGATTTTTTAAAAAAATTATTCAATCCTTTATTCCCTCTAAAGTTTATTTGGCATAGGTACAAGATGGGGTTCTAAAGTAATAAAGTTATCATCAATTTATCCCAACACCATTAAACCTTTGCCCTTTGATCTCTGTGGCTTATGTTATAAATTATCCAGTTCTCTCTCTCTCTCTCATGATGATGCGAGTGTCTGCAGAACCTCTGTTCTGTTTCCCTGCACTGCGTCCTCTCTGCCTGCAGTCCGGCAGCCGCCCACCGCTGCTCTGCTCCATCAGAACGTCCTTCCACATTCACGCGTGCTGTTTTCCTAACTGCTAGTATTTCTGATTGTTAATGCTGTCATGCTTCTTTATGTGATGTAAGTGATTAAACACACTTAAATGCATTGAACTACTTGAGCGTCCCGTGCAGCACGAGTAACACGCACGACGCTTACTTCTGCCCTTGCTGCACAGCACGCCGTCCGCGTTCCCTCTGCACGTGTTTGGCAAAAGGTCCAAGAACAATCGGAGACATTCACAGGAGCAAAACACGGGTAAGGGAAAGAGACTCAATGTAATTTGCATCAATAAACTAATTTGTTCACTTCCATTTTACTCATATAGTTTTGACATTATGACTCAAGCGAGGTCAGACTTAACAGTGCCAGCCCACAGAGGCAGGAGGACCGATTTCACTCGCCCAGATGTTTAAATCTGTAGTTTTCTTTCACTCTTACCTTCAAAGAGGGAGTAGGGTCTGTCAGGAATGCGGCACCCGTGTGCTCCATAATCTAGGCACCACTCTGCGAACTAAAAAGAAAGGCATTCCTTTTTAGGCCGGGTGAAAAGCCAGTGAGACCGTGACAAACTCCCCAGGAATCGGGGAGGACTCCCAGCAGCACAGCGCTCAGCCCCACACCTCCTCCCTCCGGGCCAAGGATGGCCAGCCCTGGGGAAGAGGGAGACAGCTGCAACAACCCACCCACACGCCGTGCTTTCTGTCACCTGCCTCCCGCCCCGAGGGGGACGATTCCAGAAGTAACTGGAAGTACTTGTTCTATCACAAATAAAAATTCTGGCCCTGCAACTGCCCTCAGGATCAGCTGCTGCCCTCAGGGTCTTCTCCGGCCTCCTTGTGCTCTCAGGACACAGGCTGCACGTCTCACAGCGGCCTGGCCTCGGCTCTCCCAGCGCTTTCCTTCGAGCAACTCTCGACCTGTTCTCAGACCTCCTCAGTGAGGGCTTCTATATCATTATAATAAATGTCCCTTTTTTGCCTAAGCTAACACAATTTTTTTTCATCATTTGTATACTAAGAATCTTAAGTAATGAACACAATGAATATCAAATTCAGCACATGGAAGATAAAACTTATTCTGCTTTTGCCCTCCAATTCTGCTCACTCTTAGTGTGTTTGACATGCCATCTACCTGGTTTTCTGAGTCGGAAAACAGAGAGACATTCAGATATTTCCATCTTCTCCACATTAAAAAAAAAATGCAGTAAATTCTGTGGGTTCTACATCCTAAGTGTTTTCAAATCTCCACTTGGGTTATCCCAGCCAATGTCTTGGTTTAGGATTCAACATTGCTTGCATTAATTATTATGCCACCATTTGGGGAAACCCAAGCCCTGCCTCATTCTTCCCACTGGACCACAGCAGCCTTTCTGAAAGAGTGGTCTGAATATGGGTTACAAATCCTCATATGAACCACTCCTTCCAAATCAGTATTCAACGCTGGCTGAGGGTCAAAATCACCGAGGGAGCTTGACAAATACTGGTGACTGGGCTCCCTCACTGAATTGGTCTAGAGCGGGGTCCAGGCATCATTTGAAAGCTCCCAGTGGTTTGGAGGTTAACCAAGGTTGACAACTATCGACTATAGGGGAAGCACTTGACTTTCTTCGGCCTCTGCCCCCCTGCCTTTTCCCACACGTTTCCTTCCCTCCGCATCCCAGCAATGAGATGCTCAGAGTTCCAGGAAGACACTGGGCCTTTCCGAGGCTCTGCCTGAGCGGCTCTCCCTACCAGGAACGGATTCCACCTCCCTGGGCCACCTCTTCCTGGCCCACCTCAAAAGCTCTTCATCTTTAAAAAACCAGCTATGTCTCAATCCTCATAAAGCCTCACACTCCCCGTGTTTACTCAACCATCCACAACGTGATCACTACCAGGGCTGACTGGAGCCTTCGGAAGCCAGCGGAACCCACCTCCAGTTCTGCCCCTCCCCCAGCTCCAGCCACGGTGAACCTCAGATGACTCCCTGGGCGCCCACACCTGCTGGACTTTGGACAACCAGTTTCCTCTCCTTTTATTATAACATCTTTCCTCATCCTCCTTTGCTTAATTCTTAGTGGTCTTTCAGGTCTTGGCCTAGATGTCACGTCCTGACTGCCCAGGACAGGGTGGGGGCCTGCTATCTTTATCTGCTCCACAGCCTCCTGCTCACACCTGTGCATTCCTAGGCACCGGCAAGGAGGCGTCCATTCTGTTTAGGTTGAGAAAAAGCTTCGTAATTGTAACCGATGTTCACTGTCCACAAAGTAGACAGACTAAGTCAGCCAAACTGCCTCCATCTACCAAGGGTCCACTGCAAACATTTTGGTGTATTTTCTTCCAATCTTTTTTCTGTGTGCATATAACTACACTTTGTGCAATGTGTACAGTAATAACAATACTCATAAACATTCACCAGGTCTTGCTTTGTGCTGTCTGCTGTAAATATTTCGATGCGTATTTATTAAGTTTCTGCTTAGTGCCGTACACTATTCTGGGTGATAATGCAGAACAGTGGCCTTGACAAGTAAGATCACGGTGCTTATATTCTGGAGCCATAGACTCCCAAAACAAGCAAAAACACACAGCAAATAACGGAGTGATCCCTCCACCTGGGGGGTCTCAAAGGCCTCTAAGAACCTCACAGTTAAGCTAAGACGGAAATGGCAAGGCGTCACCATGCAGATCTCAGGGAAAGAGCATTCGCGATGAAGGGAACAGCTAATAACAGGCTCAACAGGAGCAAGCATGGCACACCCCATTCTTCAGAGAGAAGGGCCAGCGTGGCTGCAGTGTGGCAGGCCAGAAAGTGCGACAATATGGCGTAGAGGGGGTGGAGAAGCAGGCGAGGGCCAAGGCGTGGGCTCGGTGGCCTGGGGGCACAGTGTGGGTTTGCTACGGTGCAGTGGGGACCACCGAAGGATTTTAAGCAAAGATGATGACAGATGATCTGCACATTAGCTCAATTAATTCTTCTGGGAACATCCTCAGGAGGTGGATGGTATTTTGTTTTTCTATTTTCACAAATGAGGACACTGAGACTTGAAGAAGAAACATACTCAAAGTCATAATGCTAATAAATGGTACCGGTGGCAATTCTAATCAGTGTGACTCGAGAACAAGTGTTCTTTATAAGTCATTTACATTTGACATGTAATGACATGGCCACTTTACAGACAAAAACACCATGGGACCAGAGAAGCCAGGGACAAGGCTGCGCCAGAACAAACAGCAGAAACCAGAGTTGGGAGAAACAGGTTAAAAGCAGGAAGAGGAGCTATAACTTTTGTACTTTGTGCATGTTCTGGCGCGTTCAGAAGTGGCTCGGAGAGAGACGCCCTCACCTTGCAGGCTCGGTAGAGGTACTTCTTATCCTGTGTGAGACGGTACAGGGACAGGAAGGAGTAGCCGTTCCCAGCAGTCCCGTGGCAGATCCCGTAACCCTTCCTCAGCAAACCGCGCTGCCAAATCACATCGCTGCACTCCATGGCCTCTTTCAAGTATTTCTCCTCCCTAAAAACCTGGGCGATGAAAACCAAAGCAGTGTTAGTTAAAAAGACATTTTCAATGAAGAGCTGGCAAAATACTTTCCCTTTCTGGTTAGAAAATTTAATGATGTTAGAAAAACTGAAATAGCATGAGGGTAAAAACAAACAAAACACGAACACGCTACCACCACCACGCACAGCATCTTGTAAGCTCAATCTGGCAGCCCATTCCCCTTGTCCTCCTCTTATTCCATGGTTTTGCAAAAGTAGTTCTAAAGATTAGTTTACAATATTAAAATTAAAGCCACTACATCTCTTTGGCAAGATGTTTTGTCACAAACAAACCATCCCATGTTTCCTGGAACATATGTCTGGCAGCTCTAAGACTCCTGCTCTTGTGGAAGGCAATCAAGGGATCCAGGACTCCACAGTGTCCTGTCGCCAGGACGAGAATATCCAACACGCTGGGCCAGCCCACACACGGCAGCACCCCAAGGACCCTGCATTGTCAGGGCTGGCAAGATCTGTCCCGATCCATCGCTAGGACACCTGCACAGAGCCTTCCAGTGTCCGGGAGTGGGCAGCCTGGGCTGCAGACCCTAACGGTGCTATCTCCACCGCAAGGTGTGCAAGACGGGGCAGGCAGACCGGCTCAGTGCAGGCGGACACCTGGCAGGAGGAAGCTGTCTGTTTTCATGCCTCCAGACTCCCTTTATGTTTTCTTCTCTTCTCACATTTCATTTATTGTTTCCCTGATCCCTTCCTTGGAAATGGTTCTTAGTAATCTCTACCTGCTAAACGCATTTCATTCCAGTGCAAGTGAGCTTTGGACAGTGAGATAGAGCAGAGGTCACCGCTGCTTGGGAGTGGCAAGCAGGACGCATCTAACTATGACTGTTGAGTAGTGACTCCTGTGCACTCAGCCGAGAAGGGATCAGAGGCTGCAGAAGATGGGGCATATGGGGAAACAGAGGCATATTTCGGCTCCCAGAGTCAGAAGCAAGACCCCCTCTGCTAGTCACGAAAGCAACTGAGACGTGGGCTCTGAGGTCAGACTGCCTGACCTCAGTTCTGTCACCTTTTAACTGTGTGTCCTTGGACTAGGCACTTAATCTCTGTCTTAGTTTTCCCAACTATGAACAGACTATTTCTTCATCTCAGTGGCTTGTTGTGAGATTAAAGTGAGATACTATGGAAGTGGCTCTTGTCACCGTGCCTGGCACACAGTAAATGCTAGCTGCCTCTGTGCTGTGATCAGCTGGTGTTCTGTGCTATCACGCCAGCACCGAAACTTTATTTCATCCTGTCATTTGCATCTTAAGCCTTTTAAAATTAAACGTAAAGGAAAACACTTTTTCTTATCCTAAAGAAATATTTGGTCAAAGCTAACAGGTGAAAAGATATTATTTTAGAGTCTGTGTCCTGAAATCATGCGAAGAGGGAGGCCAGCCCTAAAGCAAACCTGGTTTGCTCCTCACTGGCGACGTGCAGGTTGGAGGGAAGCCATCGGCTTTCCCGCACACCGTCCCTGCTCCCTGGTGAGAATGCGGCTGCCAGAGTCAGGCCCAGCAGCACCCGTCACGCACGCTCGTGCTCTAAGTGAAGACGTTGGAGAATTTAGGATTATAGAAAAATTTGTCTTCTCCATATTGCAGCAATTATAACTTGGCCAAAAAATCCCTTTATTTATCCACAATTCCTCTCCCAAATAGCCAATTTCCCTGGGAAGTGTCATGACAAAAAATGTGGAGACAGTGCCCTGCGGACGGATTGGACATGACAGAAGAAAACAATAGTGAATATAAAGCTAGATAAATAGAAATCATCTAATTTGAATCACAGAGAAAAAAAAGCCTCAGGGACCTGTAGGAAAATAATGGCCAAACACTTTATCTAATGTAGTGAAAGACATGCACTTTCAAGTTCCAGAAGCACAAGGGATTTCCAACATGGCAAACACAAAGAAGCACATCCAGGCACATGGGAGTTAAACTAGTGAAAACCAAAAATTAGGAGAAAAGTCTTGAAAGCTTCTGGAGAAAAACCACATGTCACCTACAAGGGAACAGTACTGGCCGGGCAAGTGGCTCACGCCTGCAATGCCAGCACCACAGGGGTCGAGGCTGGAGGACTGCTGGAAGCCAGGGTTTTCAGACCAGCCTGGGCAACATACTCAGATCATCTTTATTTTTTTTCCTTAAAGAAAGAGAAAATAGCACAAGAATGACCAACTTCTCATCAGAAACAACAGAGGCCAGAAGACAATGGACACTGTCTTTAAAGTACTGACAGGAAAATAAAAGAACATTCAACCTAAAATCCCATATCTAGCAAAAATATCTTTAAAGAATAAAGATGAAATAAAGACAAATTTAAGATAAATAAGAATCAATTTGTCATCACCGAACTCGGACTATAAGAAATGCTGAATAAAGTTCTACAGGAAGAAGGAAATAATACCAGACAGAAATCAGGATCTTTAGGAAAGAATAAAGAAAACTGAAAATGGGAAAAATATAAATAAATATTAAAACTATCTTTTTTTGTCTTAATTTCTTTAAAATACTCAGGGTTATTTAACTCAAAATTATAATACTAGAGTGGTGGTTTACAACATCTGTAGTTTAATATATATGACAAGTATAATGTCAAGAACTGGAATAAACAGAATTCTGTGCTTACTATCATAGTTTGTTAACATTTTACCTGAAGTGGCACAATGTTAACTCTAAGCAGATTGTGAAAAGTTAAGGATGTACGCTGCAATCCCTATAGCAACCACTAAAAACATATGTACAAATAGATACAGTTAAAGAGTCAACAAAGGAATTAAAAGGGAATCCTAAAAAACATCGAAGTTATCTCTCCTACCTCCCTAAAAAAAGGCAGGAAAGAAAAAAATGGAGGAAAAAAACAAGATGTAACCAAAGCAACCACATTAAAAAATGGCAGAAGTGAATCCAACCAATCATGTCAATAATTATATTAAATATATATGAACTAAGTACTGAGATTATTACAAGAGATATAACACAAGCCCCACTATAAAGAGACATAAGACACCGATAGGTTGAAAGCAGAAGATAGGAAAAAGATGTGTCATACAAAGAGTGATTATAAAATGCTGGAGTGGCTGTATTAATAACATACAAAGTAGACATCGACACAAAGAGATACAAGGGCCTACTGATCAGGAAAACATAATGACCATAAATATGTACATGACAGAGCCTCAGAATACATGAGGCAAAAACTGATGAAGAGGAGGAAAATGTGAAGAGGAAAATGAATCCACAGTAACGGGAGATGACAGACTGCCCTTCCCCGTAACTGAGTAAACAGATCGGTGAGTCTGTAAGGGTCAGTAAACTAGAAGCCCAGAGACTGATTTTATAAATAAAGTCTATTGGGAACACGGCCATGACCACTCATTCACATTGTCTGTCTGCTCTTGTGCCACGACGACAGAACTGCACAGGCACAACAGAGGCCCGTATGGACCACAAGCCTAAAAATACTGCGTGGCCATTACAGAAAGTTTGCTGGCCCTGTAACAGAATATCTGAACAGTACTTTCAACTATCTGACCTAACTGATATTCACAAAACACTATGCCTGACAACTAAAGAATATACATTCTACTCAAATGCACATGATACATTCACCAAGATAGACTAAATACTAGACCATAAAGTCTAAATAAATTTTAAAAGATTTATGTTGTACAGAATATGTTCTCTGACAACCATAGTATTAAACCAGAAATCAATAAAAATAAAATATATATAAAATTCTCAAATATCTGGAAAAAACACAACATGCTTCTAAATAACTCATGAATGAAAAGAGAAATCATAAGGGTAATTAGAAAATATTCCAAACTAAATGAAAATGAAAACAAAACATAAAATATTTGGGGATGGGGCTAAACTAGTGCTTAGAGGAAAATATAAAGCTTTAAATGCTTGTATTAGAAAAAAAGAAAGGTATAAAATCCAAGATTCTACTTTAACAGGTTAGAAAGAGAAGAGCAAAGTAAATCTAAAGTTAGTAGAAGGAAGTTTTAAAGAGAAAAAAAAAATCAATGAAATAGAAAACAGATAAGGACCTCAAAAAGTTAACAAAGCTAAAATTTGTTTCTTTGAAAGATCAATAAAACTTTGATAGGCCCTATCTTGGCTGATGAGAGACACAGAGAGACAGAGAGACAGAGAGGGAACATGTAAATTACAAACATCAAGAATGAAAGAGAAACTATTACTACAAACCCTACAGACATTAAAAAGATAATAAGGCAATATTATGAATAACATTGTGCCAAAAAGTTTGACGACTTAGATGAAATAATATTTTGAAAAATACAATTCACAAAACTTATGCAAAATGAATTTTATTAAAGAAATTAAATTTGTAATAAAAATTTTTCCCACATTTTAAGCAAGAAATAATACCTATTGTACACAAAATCTTTCTGAAAATAAAAGGAGAAAACACTTTCCAATTCATGTATGTGACCAGAATAACCCTGATACCAAAACCAATGATGTTATGGGAGAAGAAAATATAAACTAAGAGAGACATAAAAATCTTTCGCAAAATATTGGAAAACTAAATCTAGCAATATTAAAAAAAAAAAAAGGATAGAAATCATGTCCAAGTGAGGTTTATACCAAGAAAGCAAGGCTGGCTTAACTTTGAAAACCAATCAATGTAAAATCGCCATATTAACAAAATAAAAGAGAAAAAACTATAGAGTATTTGAATAAATGCAGAAAAAACGAGGCAAAATTTGACATCCATTCATGATAAATGGTAATAAAAGAAAACTTCATCAATCTGATAAAAAGCACCTAAGAAAAATAGTTAAAGTATATTTGACAAAGAAATACTGAATGTTTTTTGCTATGATTGTGAAAAAGCAAAGATGTCCACTCTTTCTGTTCAACATCATACTTTAGATCCTACCTACTGTCAATAAGAGAAGGAAGGGCAACAAAAGGATAGAGACTAAAAAGGAAGAAGAAAACTGTCTTTATTCACAGAGATGATATGTGTACATAAAACATCCAATCTACAAAAGCTACTAGATGTGAATTTAGCGAGGTCACAACATATAAAGTCAATATACAAAAACAACTGTAATTCTATATACTGGCAATGAACAATTGGAAAATATAAATAAATAACAAACCTAGGAATAAATTTAACAAAAGATGTGCAAGACCTGTATAGCAAAAACTGTAATACACTGTTGACAAATTTTAAAATATATACATAAATGGAGAGAGATACCATATTTGTGGATAGGAAGACTCAATATTATTGAGATGTCAATTCTACTCAAATTGATCTATAGATTCAATACACTCTCATTCATAACGCTAATAGGCTTCATTTTTAGAAGTTGACAAATAGATTCTAAAATTTATATGGGAATGCAAAGGACCTATAATATTCCAAGTGATTCTGAAAAAGAACAAAGTTGGAGGTCTTAAACTACCTGACTTCAAAACTTAACAATAAACCTAGAATAAGCAAAACAACATGGTAGTAGACATATAGATACATACGACATACAGATAAACAGGCCAAAGTAACAGAACAGAATCCAGAAATAGACCCACGCTTATTAGGTCATTTGGTTTCTGATAAAGGCACGAAATCAATCAAAGGGGAGAAATAAAATTCTTTTCAACAAATGGTACGGAACGATCAGATACCCCTATGGTTTAAAAAAAACTCATTCCTTACCTCACGCAATAAACAAAACATAATATGAGATAGATCATAGGCCTAAAAGTAAAATCTGAAACTATAAAGCTTTTTGGAGAATATTATCTGTATAACCTGAGGTTAGGTAAGATTTCTTAGATAAGAAACAGAAAGTAATTATCATAAGAGAAAACATGGGAAAAAATGGAATTTATCACAATTAAAAACCCTATTAATCAAAAGATACCATAAAGGACATGCTTAAGTAAACTACAGACTGGGATAAATTATTTGTAAAATACATATCTGACAAAAGGACTTTAAGCAGAACAGATGAAGAATTCTTAACAATAACAAAGACACATAAAAAGAATAAAACAATGTGGGTAAATGATATGAAGAGACACTGTGCAAAGGAAGACACACAACTGAGTTAAGAGACCAGCAACACTTCTCAACGCCAGTGACCAGTCCGGAATACAGAAATTAAAAACACAGCGAAATACACACCAGAATAACTGAAATTAAAAAGACCTTCAACATCAAGTGTGGCAGAGATGTGGAACCACCAGAACTCTCTTACATTGCTGGTAGAAAGTAAAATGGTATGACTGCTTTGGGAAAAGCTCTGGCAGTTTCTCAGAACTAAGGTAAACACACACCTACCCCGTGCTCCAGTAATTCCACTCCTAGATATTAACACAAAAGAATGAAAATGTAAGTCTACAGAAAGACATGAAAGAATGTTCCCAGCAGCTTCTTGATGATAGTCAAAACTTGGAAACAAATGAAAAACAGACAACTGTGCTGTATTTAAATGACATTTAAAATTAGGAAGGTATCAGAATCTTGAAGAAGGGAAAAAAGTACAGTTTGAAAAAAATCTCTTCATGTGATTCTGATACTCATCCCTAGAAAGACATTCCATGTTTTAAATAACCAACTTGCAAATGAGATTTTGGAACATAATTTATATGAAAGCATTTTCTGAGGTACACACACAGTCAGCCACGGGAGCGCGTCTGACGCGGTTCTGTCCTGGGCTTTCCTGGGCTTTCCGGAGCAGCTGGGCAGCTCCCTCCCATGTAGAATAAAATCCACGCATTACATTGACAACATTTGCGTATGGCTTTTATATGGTTTCCTTGGACACTCTTCACCTTTCCAAATTTAATTTTATTTACCCAGTGTTGGCATTTGTTTATAATGGCTGAACCAACTTAAATTGCTAATGCCCTAGGGCTCAAAATGTGTGGTTAGAAGGTTCTGCTTTTACCCTTATTGCTGTCAGATAATAAAGAGCTGATTCTAACTACTCATGAAAATAGCTCCCAGTTACTGGGTCCACAAATGTAATTTGTTAGAAAATCGTTTACAATTAATAAAATTTCGAATACAGTATAGAATAGTGTTAAAACCTTGACTTTTTTTCCCCAAAAAACATTTAAAGGTTTGTTCCCCAACGCCCGGACTGTGGCCCAGTACCCGTCTGTGGCCTGTTAGGAACCAGGCCACACAGCAGGAGAGTGAGCAACACTTCACCTGTGTTTGGAGACACCCCCATGGCTCATGTCACACCTGAGCTCCACCTCCTGTCACATCAGCGGCTGCATCAGCTTTAGGAAAACAATCTCAGGGCTCCCACTGATTCTGCATTATGGTGAGTTGTATAATTATTTCATTATGTATTACAATGTAATAATAATAATAGAGTGCATGATAACGTGTGATGTGCTTGACGCATCCTGAAACCATCCCCCCTGCCCTCCCGCCCCAGTCCGTGGAAGAACTGTCTTCCATGAAACCAGTCCCTGGTGCCAAAAAGGTTGGGGACCACTGATCTTAAATACCAAATAATTTTAAATTAGCAAATGAGATATGTTCACACACAGAAAATACTAAAGCATGATTAGCATCTACAGAAAGGGAAAACGAATTTTGTAAATCAGGACTGAACTTACAGCTTTATTTATGAAGGATATTAATATTTTATGTCTTTATAAACATACCTGAAGAACTTACATGCCAGGATGAGAAATTTTAAAGTTTGTTATTACGTAAAATTTAAACATTTCCTACCTAATTTTAAGAGACAGCTTTAATGAATGTTGACGCTCTTAATTTAACTATAACTTAAGAGAAAATACAGCCTAGGGCTGTGTGTCCACAGCATCAGCCCCCGGTCTCCTTGCCTTGGTCAACACAAACCCCGCGGCCACTCACTGACAGACAGATGTAAAGAAAGTACATTTCGTGGTCTGTGTATCCCCAGTAGGCAGGCAGGGCTAGTCTAAATTTATTTTCTGTAGTTCACACTATGAAGAAAATACATTTTTATTCTCCATTGTAAAAGTATATTATATCTACTTTTTCTTTTTTTCAAATTTTTTATTTTTATTTATTTATTTTTTTGACACAGAGTCTCACTGTGTTGCCCGGGCTAGAGTGCCGTGGCGTCAGCCTAGCTCACAGCAACCTCAAACTCCTGGGCTCAAGCGATCCTCCTGCCTCAGCCTCCCAAGTAGCTGGGACTACAAGCATGCGCCACCATGCCTGGCTAATTTTTTCTATATATTTTTAGTTGTCCAATTAATTTCTTTCTATTTTTAGTAGAGGCGGAGTCTCGCTCTTGCTCAGGCTGGTTT
>CAUYSK010091676.1:0-10312 GCA_963575035.1 Avahi laniger
CTAAAATTGTTCACCGAGGACACCTCTGAGTACTGTTTTCATGTTATACTCATCTGCACTGTTTGTTTCCACCAACATACACTTTATGGTTTATGAGCATATATATTTACTCCTTGAGAGTACTAAGTGAGGGAGGAAAAAATGAATTTCTTTAATGACAGGAGAAGAGATAGGGGGAGTGTTTTTTCCTTTCTGTTATTTGAGCAAAGAAAATCTCATTTGACATCCTTAGTCTGTTATGCAGACCTGACAGGCTACTGTGCCTATTGCAAAATATTATGGTCTTTCGGGTTATTCTAATTAATGGTCCACCTGTAACAAGTTGGAAATAGAATCACTTATGACGATGACCTATAAGGATTCTCCACTCCTGGAAGCGGCATTAGTGGTATCTCCCATATGCATCAATGGCGCCCATTCAGCCTTCGTTTCCATTCTTTTTTTTTTTTTTTTTTATTTCAGCATAATACGAGGGTTCAGATGTTTAGGTTACGTGTGTTGCCCTTGCCCCCCTTCCCCCCCTCCGTCCAGGTTTCAAATATGTCCATCCCATTGCGTGGTGCACATTGCACTCTTTGTGTACAATTCCCTTTAGTTCTGTGATTACATAAAGCCAAGAACTGGAAAATGCATTGGCCAGGGAATGACTGGAAACTCTTTTTGTGGCAATTTATAATTTGAACCACAAAATTGTGACTGACTTCTCAGAAATAAATCAGATACATTTTACCATTCCATGAATAAAATAAATCAAGAAGAATATTCAGAAAGTTAGGTGAAAAATCAAAATGAGAAAATCCTAGTCAAGACCAATATTTAATGACAGGAAGTGAAATCACGTTGCAATAGTCTGAGTCTGATACCTCTTATAGACTTGCCTCATCAATGGGCATCCCAAATAGCCAGCATTATCCTCTGTTCCCCACTAATATGCTTAATGGTGTTCCTGGTTTAGGTATTAATAGGCAAATATACTCTTCCTTCAAGATAAGGCATTTGGGATTCAGTACCGTTTTCTGAAGACTGTAAATTATAATATATTGTTATTGGTACATGCAGGAAATATTGTTCAATAGTTTCTTTTGAGACCAATCAAATCACATTATGTAAGATGCAAATTCTTTTACCTTTTTTTTTCAGATCAGTGTTCATTGGTGTTATGGTGGAGCTGTCATTTGATGTGCCTTAAGTGAAGTTAAAATCCTAAAGTATTTTCTCAGTTCTTAAAAAAGGATACTTGCCATCATACCTTATAAACTTTGGTCTTCTCATATACCATTTTTACTATTCATCAGTAAATTAGGGGTCCACCTATATGGTAGAATTTTTGTACATGCCATGAAGAATTCCTCATCCCTCAAAAGACCTTGCTTCAATATAAATCAAAAGGCTTTTAGTCTCAATGAGAAATAACCACCTAAACTTCAAATATCTGAGAGGGATATGCTTGGTATTAAGAACCAATATATTGTTGGGATTAAAAGAAGGGATTTATGAAGGCCCTATGAATACACTTTTGAGATTCGAGGAACAAGAAGTGAAAAATATGTGGGAACAGCAGTACTGCTGACTTCTGTTGCTCATGGTAACTCACACACTGCATCTTTATCCAAGTGGATCATGGTTAGGCATTACAGTTGAACTCAGTGACAGAAAATGGTAGGCAATAACTCACACTGCTCTGTATTAAGTAAATACTTGCTTTCTAGATTTTACCTGGGATTTCAACACAAGATTTTATTACTTCAACAATGATTTTGCTTGACTATATTATCTGATTAAGTTTTCTGGTGAGAATACCATTCCAATGCTAGTGTCTTAAGAATTGAATTACAAACTCCGATTCTACCCTGCTTCCACTTTTCTCCTCTACACTATAATCCATTGATCACATTGACGGTCAAATGTCGTATGTTGCAGAGAGATTGGGCTGGCAGTTCCTAATTTATCAGTAATTTCTTACCAAGAATGAACTGATTTTGTTTCAGACAGTATAAATTTTCATTCTCAACACTAAATTACTTTCATAATGAAAATATGGCTTATATTGTTTGTCCCATTCTCTAATTACTAATTTAAAACAACTCCCCAAAAATGTATTGCCCTTTGATATCATTCTAGAGATAGTAAATTCAGTGAAAGAATTCATTTCTCCTTCTATAAAAATTTACACTATAAAGTTATAGTGTAATAAAGTAATTAGGATTTCCTAGGTATATAGCTTGTAGGGATTCCCCTTCAAGAACTATATGAATTGAGTTTCCTTGGCCTTTATAACAATTTCAGGAAAATTTGCCAAAGTTAATTAGTCTATAGCACCAAGCAACTGAGTTCAAATTTAGAGCTTCCCTGTTTCAGATACCCAGTGATATTTGGACCAGTTACAAACTTGAATGAAATTTAATAGTTAAAACAATCATGTGAAAACTTAATATATCTTATAATCTAAAATAGTAGGTATACTATCTTACACGATTAATATTTTGGATAATTTGGTCTAATAGGAACTAATTTTTTTATCAGTGGATCTAACTAACAGTACAGTTATTACTTGCAGCTAAAGTTCTGATTTTGCAGTTTATTTCACTGATGATCTTAAATTCTTAATAGAATTCTGTAAGCTTCCTGCAGAAACTGTTTTATAGTCACACATAAAATCTTTACATTACAAGCTGATCTTACACCAAAGTGTATGTTTCTCAGCAATGTTTGAGAAAATTGTACAGTCATTATAAATGTTTAACAATAACTATTTTAAAATAATAAAAATTAGAGATACAGTGTTAGGGTGGGTTGTGGGCACTATACGAAAATTCTCATCTTTTTTTGCTTCTTAGTAATCAGCATTTAAAAAAAGGAACTTGATACTTTGAGTAATCCATATGTGCTCTAGTCAAATAATCTAGCAGCAGGTCTAATTAATATCGGCAGGTCTCCATTAATAAAAGTCATTAGTTTTTTATTAGAAAGAATCAATGGTGCTAACATTTTGTAGTTTGCTCAGCTGGCAAATATTTCCTCTCTTTCTTTTTTCCATGGAACAGATGCCTACAACAAAATTTCTATGAGTTTCAAAAATCAGTAAGCTAATTATTTTACGGGAAATAATTAACACAGTATGTTCATACAAATATTTTAGTAATGCACAAAGTGCAGCATTTCTATCAGACTGAATAAAAATGAAATACAGATTTTCTTCATTAAAAAAGTCTTTATTGAAGCAGCAAAATATTTGAAATCACATAATTCCACAACATTTGGAAAATATGAATAGATGTGTTTCTGCTATATAACATTTATTTCCTGAGAAACATTTACAGAGTGCTACTCTGTGCCAGGAACTGGGCTAGGCTTGAAGCTGCAAAGAAGCTAACAAAAGCATGGGCTTCTTCAAGGGACAGAATTCCCAGCTGGAAAGGCTGGCAGTTTACATAAAGGGACAAGGTAGTTTGGGAATTCTAACCCAAAGGTTTTGACATGTGCTTGGAATACCTCCAGTGGGATACGTGAGCTGTCACTGATTAGAGAATCACAGAAGAGTTTCAAAGCAGGGTTAAAAGTCAGCTAAGAGTATAGACCAAAAATTTACAGTAATGCCTATGCACAAATTGTATTATAGCTATATACTGCATCATAGTCTTCTTCTGAGAGAAGTAAATATAATGACTTCAATACCTATGGTTTGAAAAAAATTACATTAATCAAAGCCCTAATTTACAAAAAGCTTCACATTCCAAATCTTAATTCTACATGCTAAATTTTATTCCAGAAAGGAATGAAAGGCTATAATAGTAATCAGTTATACAACTATGAAAATGAGTAACCTGTTCAGAAATAATTCAAGGTGATGACCAACATACATTTAAAATAGGTCTAATCCTCGCTTGGGTGAGGCAAATTCATAAAATGTAACCAAAATGTTTGTTCCCTCATCATATCCTGAAATAAAAATAAATTTTAAAAAAAGACCAAAATAGGTTTATGAACCTCTCTTCTTTCTCCACCATGATATATGGTAGGTTTGGCATTCTCCTTATTCTGGTTTTCTCATTTAACTTGGTGTGCACAGGGAATAAGTTCTTGGATTTCTCTCTGCGACACTGAGTGAGATAATGAGGAGGTACAATGTCATTGCAAGTAGATTAGGTGAGGGCCAGGGAAAGGGGCACTTACTGAAGAATATAACAGACAGAAGCATTTTTAAAATAAGACAAACTAGACAAACTATCCTCATTTGTTTTCTTGTCTAGAATCTAAGTAATAAAACTTTGGGGATTAGTTTTTTCTTATGTCCTTTAGTAACCTGGAACATGAATGTCACAAGAGAGAACATAAGCAGACTAGGAAAAAGACTCCATGGCAGACAAAAAGCTATTAAAATGTGATACTGCCTATGCTGGCCAGGAGTTGACGGTGGCAGCCACCTTCCTCTCCAGCAACTTGTGTGTTAAGAAATGACTTTGCCTTGTACAGGCATTGTGACTCATGATGACATGAACCGCCTGGGGGAATTTTGCAACTGCCTCATTGTTCTGAATATTTTAATACCTGGGTTTGATTGGGAATTTTCTAACCAAGCTGGTGGCTGGTGATACTAGGGAACATTTTCATAGCTTATTCTTTAGCCCATCAGAGCAACACTTTGAAAATTAGTTTCATAGTGTCTTTGAAAGTCCCCTATATTTTACCCCAAAGGAAATTCTAAAATTGCCATTTATTTCTGCTGTGCATTTCTTCAAAATAGTAATATAATCCTTCTTAAAATAAGTAGAAAATATTCTAAAATGTTGAAAAAGATTAAAAGAAATATATAAGGACTTGGAGGTATCAAAACACATTTGAAAGGCACTGAAAATTCTCAGTTGAGGCATTAGACAATGTTGCTGTGTCTGACTAACAAGATATATGATATGGTATGATATGATAGTTTGGGATCAGAAATAGTTTTTAAAAGATTCCAGGTGTATTAAAGTTTTAAAATTATGTATTTATTATGTAAATATATAAGGCATACTTAAGTATATATGGAAGAGATTTTAGTGATTTTTTGACAGAATCTAGTTAAATTTCTCATTTTATACAGGAGACTACTGAGGCCCAGATGCTTGTTCAAGACTACACACTCAGTGGCACATTCAGAGTTGCTGATTCCAGGAGCAGCTCTCTTTCCACCAATTTCACTATAAAACAGTGTAACTTTATGTTACTGTGAACATATTTGTGTGATTTTATCATTTCTTTTTGATGTGTGATTTTTCAGTATTATAAAACCTATTGATTTATAGACCTTTGTACTGTTTTCCAAAATACTATTCAGAAAGTGAATAAATCCTATTTATATAAGTTATCGCAGATCTTGAACTGTTTCTGGCTTCTGTTTCCTGGCCAGAGATAAAAAGATTATTCTTCACAGGCAAAAAGAGGAAATAACTAAATAAACTGCCTTTCTAGCTGAAGATTTATAGCCCAAACTTCAGACCCAAGTTTTTAAATAGTTCCAAAATAGAATTTCAATGTTTTTTTTTTTCAACTTTAAAAGAGCTAGCACAAATTCTATAGCTGAGTTCTGAAGCATTTCATTAAATTTAAGTTCATTTATCTACTCAGGCTTTCAGCTGACATCTGTGGAGCAAAATCAAGATCTTTTCTGGAAAATTGATTGATGGTGTGCCATATTATTTGTAAAGCTTAAACTATTTACATTTGAAATATTTTATTTTAAATGAAATTTGAAACAAAATAAGGAAACTTAAAAATATGTATTTGGCTAGAGAAAAGTGAAACTCATTTCATACTAAATATCAACTCTTATATATTCTAAGTTGGTGAAAGATTATAGAAAGAAAAAAGCCTATTTTTAGAGTAAACATTGTCAACATGCCTTAAATAATTTTGCAGGAAGTTTAGTGTGGATGACATAGTGTGAGAAACAGAGTGTACACTGTTTTTATGATTTGCTGAAATTGCCTAGTGGCAAATTTATTTTCTATTGTACATATGTATTATTGTATTTAAAGCAAATATTCATGAGAATACACCTGAGGAAACTGGCAGAGAATAAATTCTTATTATCTGCATTGTTGATGACTTACACTTAAGTCTCTAGAATTCAAAAAAAGTCTTCATTTTAAATTCAGATTAAATTAATTATATTCCCATAGGTAAATAAGCAAACACTTGTTCTATTGTGACTTTTAATTTAATATTTTATTTAACATTTATTTTATTTTTTTTTCTTCTAGTGCTCCAAACATAATCAATCACTAATGTTTGGATATTACTTCTGGTCAAGACATTTTTTTAATATTATTATTCAGGGTCTATTTGGCATTTATTTATTTATTAGAAGTACAAGTAACATAATGTTGGTCTTTATTAAAATTCCTTTTTTCTTTCATTTCTCTTATAAAAACACATTACTGTTATTTCTGTTCCTCTTTCTGGTCATAGAACATAGTTAGCAAACTAATGACTAATAATTTCATTCAGCCTATTTATCTATTTAACAACACTGATGTTTAAAAATGAAATTAGTTGGCAACATTTAGGAATCATGAGATTTTAAACAGAAATTTTATTTTCTGGTGATTCTTTCAACAATCAGAACAGTAGCTATCCTAGGTCTTTATTTCTTCATGATAATGGTGAGGCAGAGTTAAATTGTGCTGTCTGCTGTAGTCGGTGCTCTATTACCCACTCAGTCCTTCACAATCTCTTGTACCCCCTTGTCTCTTCCATAGTGGCAATCGGGTTGATTCACTCGTCCTGGACTCTGGCTTTATTCAGCTCTTTAACCATTAGTTTTGTTATTCTGCCCCATGGAAGCAGAATCAAGCATAAACACATATGGTAATTGATTTCAGACACTTACGGAAGTAGTGTATACTTTGTACATCATCTAATTAAGGTCTCATTAAAAAAATAATAGCATTATGACATTCTTGGGCAAGCTAAGTGACTTACTAAGAGTACCTATACAGTAGCTTGGTCTGAAACATACACCTTTTCACACCAGTTTAAGACACTGAACATGAAATAGTTGCAGAAAATTAGGCAGCATTTCACCAATGGAGGTTCCTTTCAGGCAATGTGTGCTAGTAAACGTTTAACCAGCTCTCAGAAAAAACAAGCAAACCTGGATTTGGGGCATTTGCTGATTTTCATAGTGTAAATACTCCCAGCATGTCCAATTTCAAGCTAATGATAAGATGTCAACTAGCTTACTAAATCCCAGAAAATTTAACTGTGGCTTTGTGAATCAATAAGGCCCAGCTCTAGTACACCAGAATAGATTTTTGTGTATATTAGATTAAGAAAAATTGAAGTCATTAACATATAGGCTTATTAAAAGAAATCCTTTTTATCACACTGGCAACTTTATTAGAAATGTTTATCTCATTTATTAGAATATTTCTTTTAATTATATGTGTCACTATAGCGTAGATTGGCTAATGCAAATGTACTGCCAGCAGTGATATCTATAAAAGCAAAGTCAATAGCTTTATATAATTCATCTCTTTTGGTTTATGTACTCATAAAATATAAACATGCCTAAGAGATATTTTATATAATAATCTCTAAAGTGGAGTCTCTAAATGTTATGGACTAAAGAAAAAGTACTTAGATTCTTCATCGTGCTATTGAGTTTGGCCTGGCTAAATACTTTTCAATAGCATTCAAATTTCATGATGTCTTTCAGAAATGGATATTTACTCTAAACCTACTATTATTTACCTGTATTTTTATCTTTTACCTAAAATGTAAAAACTCCTAATATTAATAATAGATATGACATGGTGCACTTTATATATTTAAATTTCTCTAGCATATATGCTTGAAAGCATTTTGACAAGATTTAAATTTTACATTTTATTATGGAATCTTGGTATTTATGACATTGTTTTCCACACATACCTGTTTACTTATATAATTGGAAAAATTTGATTTCATAACTACTTAGCCTAAAAATAATATGTTAGTAAAAATGATTGCTGCTTATCTGAGAAAGTAAATTTATATTAAGTCATTTTGTTTAATAATACCTAAATATATAGGAAGAAAAAATAATTAGTGACAAAAGTTTTATACAAAAAACAGAAATAAATTTTCTTGATAATATATGATTAAAATATTATAGCAAATATTATACATACATATATACATGTTTGTATGTTTACATGTATGTGTATGTATATGTGTGTGCATATATATACATATATATATTCCAGTCAGTATATATATATTAGATATTGTACATCCAATTATTTTTCTAATTCCAAAACGCTAATGCAGGATTTTATTAAACTAATTGTTAATGCAGATTAAGATGTATTTCTAAATGGACAAAAGCTATTTGTGTGTAATGTAGCAGCTCAGCTCTTTAGGGAAAAATTTTTATTTCACCTGTGATGTTTTACTATACTTCTTAGCTATCTATTTATAGATCTTTCAGATTAAGAATCAAAATACTATTTCTCTCTAATTACATAATAAAATGAATCTCACAACCAAAGAGAATTGGAACCAAATATTTTGTAACAATACTTAAGATTACACATAGCCCTTCTTTACTATATTTTCTAGCAGCTTTAATCTTATAATTGAAGATAATGGCTGTTTCAAGATAACTGATTTTATGGAGATACAATGGCAAAATAAAGACTGTGGATGTTTCATCTAAAACCTCTTAAATATATTCACATAGTTGAATGTAATTCCATTGCAACCATTGTGTCAAAAATATCTTACCAATCTTGCAGGATGAAGACTTGCCCAGTGCTACAGAACTATTAAATGTTTAACATAGTGAACGTCCATCACTTGGTTCCATTAACTGTCCTGTCTAGATGAAAAAATCTATCTCTCTGCATCCATGCCAACATTTGTTGTTTTGGGACTTTTTGATAAAGGCAAGTCTCACTAGAGATAAATGATACTTCACTGTGATTTAGATTTGCATTTCCCTGATGATTAGAGATGTTGAGCATTTTTTCATATGTTTGTTGGCCAGAATGGCCACAATTTTTTTAAAAGCTTGCCCCTACCAAGTGCTGGAGAAGATGTAAAGCAACTAGAGCTCTCATACATGCTGGCGGGAATGCGAAATGGTACAGGCACTCTGGATAACAGTTTGGCAGTTTTTTATAATAAAACTTAAACATATACTTACCTTATGACCCAGAAGACCAACTTAGCTATTTATCTTAGATAAATAAATTTATTCTTGCAGGAAAACCAAATGTTTATACCAGCTCTATTCATAATTGTCAAAATCTGAAAACAACTCAAATGTGCCTCAACAGGAGAATGAATAAGCAAACTGTATATAACTACACAATGGAATATTTATACAAGCAATAAAAATGAACAAACTATTGACACATGCAATGACACGAAAGAATTTCAAATGCCCAGTGGAAGAAGGCAGGCTCCAGTGGTTGCATACTGCACGATGCTTCTGCATTCGGCCTGTGCGACCTTCAGGAAAAGACAAAACTCCTGGGACAAAGACTAGGTCAGTGGTTGCTAGGGCTCAGGAATAGAACGGGAGTTTGACCACAGAACAAAGGGGAATCTATTTAATATGAGGGATTGTTTAGGGTGATGGAACTGTTTTGCATCTTGACTGTGGTGGCGGTTACACAGATCTATACAGGTGTTAAAACTTATAGAATTGTACACCAAAAAGTCAATCTAACTGTATGCTATTCGTTATCAAGAAAATGCAAATTAAAACCACCACAATGAAATACCACTTCACACCCACTAGAATGGCTAAAATTAAATATACAGACAAAACCAAATGCCGACAGGAGATGGAGCAACCGTAATTCCCACACATTGCTGTGGGAGTGGAAAATGGTAAAACTATTTTGGAAATCGCTGTGGCAGTTTCTCATGAAGTTAAATATACACCTACTCTATGGCCTGACAATTTTACCTCTAGGTATTTACAAGAGAATGAAAACATATGCACACAAAAAGGCTTGTACATGAGTGTTCATAGCAGCCTTATTCATAACCGCCTCAAAAATAAAATGCTGTACAAAAAAAGCTAGGCACAGGCCGGGCGTGGTGGCTCACGCCTGTAATCCTAGCTCTCTGGGAGGCCGAGGCGGGAGGATTGTTTGAGCTCAGGAGTTCGAGACCAGCCTGAGCAAGAGGGAGACCACGTCTCTACTAAAAATAGAAAGAAATTAATTGGACAACTAAAAATATATAGAAAAAATTAGCCGGGCATGGTGGCGCATGCCTGTAGTCCCAGCTACTTGGGAGGCTGAGGCAGGAGGATCGCTTGAGCCCAGGAGTCTGA
>CAUYSK010091677.1:0-11529 GCA_963575035.1 Avahi laniger
TCTATTGGATGTCAGGCAGGGGGGAGGGAGGAGGAGGGGACGGGTATTTGCATACACAAGGAGTGCAACACGCATCATCCAAGGGATGGACACGTTTGAAACTCGGACTTGGGGGGGAGGGGGGAGGCAAGGGCAACATACATAACCTAAACATCTGTATCCCCATAATATGCTGAAATAAAAAAAAAAAACTACACTACAGTGTCAGAAGTCAGGATAATATTTGCTTTTAAAGAGGAGGAAAGGTGTTGGTTGGAACAGCGCACACAGTGGAGCTCTGAAGCATTATTGATACTCTGTTTCTTGTCTTTAGTGATGATTACACAATTTTGTTTATTTTGTAGGAATTCATCAGACTATGTATTTATGGCTTATATACATTTTTATATATAACACTTCAATTATAAAATCTATTTTTAACAATTCTGCTTAAAAACATCCATGTCCACAAATAATTGTCCATACCCTTGATTCGTATCTGAGAAAAATCTCAAGGAGTGAAAATTCTGTGTGAAAATTTCAATATATTTTTGAAAATCCTTGATACAGTGGCAATTATAGCTTCATGCTATTATTTATAATCATAAATATGTTAATAAATATTTTATAACTAATGAAAAAGTGTATATCCACATTTCCCCTTGAAAATGATAAGGGAGATGATTTTATAGAAGCACGAACTCATTTTTTTAAAAAAGATGCACACTTGAACTAAAAAATGACAACAAGATTCTATATTTTACAACAATACATAAAGATGGAGAGCAGATGAGGACACTAACCACCTTGGCAGAGCAGATGCAGTGTAAACATAACTGCCACAGACAGAGCTACCTATACAAGGCAAGCCATTTCATTGCTCAAAAACTTAACTCTGCTGAAGAATTGGAGGTCTAGGCACCATGTAAACAGAAGGCTAAGGCACGATTGTGAAAACAGGAGAGTTGGTAGAATCTCAGGAACCCATATTGACCCTTGTAGGAGTGATGAGTTATTCTCTGGGTTGGGTGACACCACACGCAATTAAGAACAGTGATGAGGCACTGGTCTGAAAAAAGTGGGATTCACAGGGAAAAGTTATCCAGAATTGCCCTTTCTCCTACCACTGGAAACCAAAATAATAGGCTTAAAATTAATTCTGTGGTAGACAGAATTCTTAAGATGATCCCCAGCAACTCAGATCCATACATGTAATTTTCTCCTCTTGAGTGGAAGCAACCTGGTGAATATATCACTCCCAAGATTACATTACAAAGATGAAAGAAATTTGCAGACATAATCATCTGACTTTAAATTAATCAAAGAGAGACTATCCTGGATAGGCCCAACCTACTTAAATGAATCCTTTAAAAGAGAATTTAGTCCTTCCCTGAGATCTGAGAGGCTCTCCAACAGGCCTGGAAGAATACAGCCATGTTATGAACAGCCTGTGGAGAAGGGCAGCCTCTAGAAGCTGAGAGCCTCAGTACTACAACTGCAACGAACTGAATTTTCCTAGCAATCTGAATGAACTTGGAAGACAATCTCAATCTCCACATGGAAACTGAATCCAGCCAACATCTTGCCCACATCATCATTTCAGCCTTGTGAAGCCCTAAGTAGAGGACCCAGTTTAGCTATGTGCAAACTCCTGATCCACAGAAATTATGAGATAATAAAAATGTTTTGTTTTAAACCACTAAATTTGTGGTACTTTTTAATGTAGGAGTGGAAAACAAATATAATCTCTTAGGGGACTGAAGAATCAGTGTCTAAATTAATGAAAGGGCTCTGAAAAAAATGAAACCCATACTAAGCTTTCCACAACCAAATAGCATCCTCATTGTACAACTGACCCATGGTGGTGCCCCCTCGCTGGCATCCTGCCCACATGCACAGAGCATTCCATCAGTTTTCCAGAGCCTCATTCCAAAATGTAAATGGACAGAAATCGAAAACAATCAGGCTAGAACTGTCCTGGAGGTTCAAGTCTCACAAGCTAAGTCTTGAGGAGGAAAAGAAATGTCCTTTAATTTGTGGGAAAAAAATGAGTTGAAGGATATAAGAGTACATGTGAAGATTAGTGATGATTTAAAAAACTAATAACAAGTGTATTAGAAAGCAAATTCCAGAGAAAAATTTTGAAATTTTGGTATATTATTTAACTAAACAACTTAACTAAACTTATTTCAGGATGGGGGAAATGTAATTTTGGTATGCTAATTGGCTTAGCCATGAACCATACTTTTATTGTTGCAGCAAAGGAAGACTGAATATTGATTTAACAGAAAATTGCTTTATGAGAATATATTCAGAGGCTACAAGGAGAATAAATGTACAAAGGCACCTGACACTCATTCACATTAATAAAATGTGTTAGATCACGTCAAAACCTAATAAATCATGAGCTTTTAGTATAAACATATACCATAAGAAATGTTAAAAATTTGGAAGAATTTAATCGTCAGTATCAATTGCAGAGTTTGGCAGGGATAGAGTAGGGTGTTATTGTTATTCTTAATATCCTTTTAGCACTGTTTAGCTTTTCTAAATATGTGTAAATATCACCTTGATGAAAATAAAAATTAGATTTATAGTATCTAATAGTATGATTCTGGGCTCTTTAGCTAAAGTTAAGTATGTTTTCCTCTGTGTTAATACTTACTGCAGCTCACTAAGTGGCCCTGAAGGCCTGAGCAAGTTAATGTACCTCTCTAAGCTTCTGAAGAGCAAGGGAAGACTAAGTCTTCAGGGAGTTTCTGGCACATTAGGCAGAAGGAATGATTACCAAGTAAATAGTCTAAAAATCAAAAGAGAAAGGGAGAGAGAGATTGTGTGATCTCTGTGAGCGCCAATGATACCACTGCACTCTATCCACGGTGGCAGAGCAAGACTCTGTCTCACAAAAACACAAAAAACAAAAAAACTATATAAACTATTTTCAAAAAATGATAATATTACAAAAGTTCCTCAAGGAGAGCATTCATATCCTTGTATGAACTAGAAAAATATAAAATGCTCATCTAGTAAATATTTTGTTATTTAATAAATGAATATTTAATAAAAACATTTCTGCAGCACACAGGATGACATATTAATAGTTTTATCATTTCTTATATGACAAGACAGTTTAAGCACACACATATATGTGCATAAACCTCAAGTGAAAATGGTTTCCAATAAACTAAAAAGGAATGGGTCAATTGGGGTGTACCAGAATGAAGGCCTGTGATATGATTAAAATGTATTTGTTACTTTCGATTTAATGAACTGAAGACAATGTAACCAAGTTAACTGCATATTTACCACTTTTGTTCTGTATTCTATGAGTTCCTGTATTTTGATATGTTAAAAAATAAAATCTTATATAAGCAAGCTAATTAGTTAAGACATAATGAATTCCAAATGTCTAAAATAGTTCTATTTATCAATGTTGAGAGTTTTCATAAATCTAATTTAATAATGTCATATAAAGTTTATAATGTAATTTTCAATTAGATTCTTAAGCTAAGGGAGATTAAATTATGATCTGTGTGTAGAGCTGTTTTATTTCTTAGATCCAGTAATTCTTTTATTCCATTTATAATTCTCAGTGATTTTGGTTTTATTTGGAAGTAATCTTCAAATCACTTGCCTTACTTTGTGCAATTTTAGGCCTTTTTTATTCCCCCTTAAATTATTTGTTTTGTTCTTAGTGATTATGTTTTTCCCTGAAGTGCTATTTGTTCCCAATAATTGTTTTATATAAATTTTAATATTTTGACTATACTTTCATGTCATTATCATCCCTAAGTAATGTTTTCTCAACAATGTTATTTTTAAATACAAATTTCATATATTTGACAGGGTCAAAATAGTTATATTTAAAGCTAATTACCAAAAATTATTTATCTTCTCAATTTGAATCTATATTATATGGCAAGTGAACCAAAGGGAGAGAAATATAAACACAATATTTATTCCTAAACAATAGCATTAACTTCCAAAAGCTTAGATATACAGAGGTGATGAAGATAAACACAGAAGAGTAATACGGCCTTGAAGATATAGGCATATAAGCTCCCTAAGGAAGAAGAACGTAGCCTATAGTTAAATCCTTTGAGTGTTGAGTGTAGAGGAACACTAGGGTCACCTGGCCTGGGGAAAGAAGTCCTCTTGTTAGTGATTCTATTGAGTTAAGCAGAGAGTTATTAATAAATACACAGAGGAGCGGTTGGAGTGCAAAGTAGTCTGGCTTTACTACAGCAGTAAAGCTCAGGATGAAGTGGTAAACTAGGAAAGCTAAAAGAATGTCGTAGCTCCTCCCTCATACATAAAACATCCCTGTAAAGAGCAAGAAGTGCCCCATTCAATCCATGACCAATAATAAACATAAATCAGTCTGATTCAGCATGAATACAAAGAAAGAGATAGAGAAATTGATATGATTAGTGACCTATTTCCCCTGTGCAAAGGAGATGAAAGAGGAATTCAAAAAGTAAGATGAGGGATAATTTGACAAAATCAGAGGATGAAATGTGGGCTGTTAAAACTCAGGAATATTAGAAAGAAAAAGATCAATTACAAATTAACACCAAAGAAAAGTCACTGAGAAAAACATGTTAGTGACACAGATATCAATGAGAAAAAATAACCAAATAAAACAGAACTGAAAATTCTTAAATAAAGATTAGCAAGATTTAGCAAAAAAGCTCCAACACACACTTTTTGGATTTCACAAATGTAGAAGTCAAAAATAATGGAAAATGACAAGTGTGTGCGTGTGTATATATATGTGAGATATCTGATATAATTTATATGGTGAGGATTTTTTTCTGAAACAATGAAGCTAAATGTATGTCTTTTAAAGAGCAAGCACGTGCCAGAGAAAAATATGGTTCAGATCAAAATTTGTACCAGTGATGTTGCTGAACTCCGAGAGCATAAAAATATATAAGAATACATAAATATAAAAATATAATCATTGGGATGGCTAAAATTAAAAAAGCAATAACAAAACAAGTCACCTATGTGGGAAAAATTCCTAGGCTGGCCTCAGACTTTTCCAAAACAATATTCAATGCTAGAAGATAGAATAAAATCACCTATAAAATATTAATGATAAGAAAATATTAAAAAATGTTTTAATCTATACAAGCTATCCCACCAGCATAAAAACTATTGTCCAAATAGTTTTGAATATACAGGAACTTAGAGAGTTCTTGGTCAGGAATCTTCTTGAAGCCAAATAACCAGTAGTGAGTATTTTACATATATATTGGAAGAATTATGGTAAAGATCAGACATAAACTTTTAAAATGAATTTTATTTTTTATAACCATTTTAGGTTCATAGAAAATATGAGCTGAAAGTACAGAGAGTTTCCACATACCTCCTGCCCCCCAACACCCACAATCTCCCCCATTATAAACATTCTGTATCAGAGAATGGTACATTTGTTATCATCAACTAATCTACATTGATACATCATCACCTCAGGTCCACAGTTTACATTAGGATTCACTCTTATTGTTGTACATTCTATGCTTTTAACAAATACATAATGACATATATCCATCATTATAGTATCATACAGAATAGTTTCACTGCCTTAAAAATCCTCTGAACTTTGACTATACATGATTTCCACTCCCCCCCTTAATTCCTGGCAACCACTGATCTTTTTACAGTCTCCATAATTTGGCCTTTTCCAGGATGTTACACAGTTGGAATCATATAGAACGTAGCCTTTTTATATTGGCTTCTTTTACTTCATAACACAGCATACCTTCTTTTATAGTGCTTTGTTTTACTGCGTTTCACAGATCCTGCGTTTTCCACAATTTGAAGATTTGTGGCACCCTGCTTCAACAAGTCTATGGTGGCATTTTTCCAACAGCATTTGCTCACTTAGTGTTTCTGTGTCACATTTTGGTAATTCTCACAATATTTCAAACTTTATTATTATTATCATATCTGTTGCAATGATTTGTGATCAATAATATTTGATGTTACCATTGTAACTGTTTGGGGGTGTCATGAACCCCACCTATATAAGATGGTGACCTTAAACAATGAGTGTGTTCTCACTGTTCCACGAACCATCCATTCCCTTGTCTCTGTCCCTCCCCTCAGGCTTCCCAATTCCTTGAGACACACATTGAAATTAGGCCAATTAATAACCCTACAACATCCTCTAAGTGTTTGAGTGAAAGGAAAAGTCAATCGATGTAGAAAACTTCATTTTTGTCTTATTTTAAGAAATTGCCACAGCCACATCAACCATCAGCCACTATCATCCAGATCAGTCAGCAGCCATCAAAATCAAGGCAAGACCCCCCATCAGCAAAAAGATTACAACTCAGTGAAGGCTCAGATGATCATTAGAATATTTTAGCAAAAAGGTATTTTTAATTTAAGGTATATACATTATTTTTTAGACATAATGCTATTGCACACATAATAGACTGTAGTACAGTGTAAACATAACTTTTATATATGTGTTGGGAAACCAAAATATTTGTGTTATTTGCTTTCTTGTGATATTCACTTTATTGCGGTGGTCTGGAAATGAACCCCCAATATCCCTGAGGTGTGCCCATATGCATGTGGGTTTTCTCCATGTCATATCATGGCTTGATAGCTCATTTCTTTTCAGTGCTGAATAATATTCCATCATTTGGTTGTAACACCATTTATTCATTTACCTGCTGAAGTACATCTTGGCTGCTTTCAAGTTTTGATAATTATGAATAAAGCTGCTATAAACATCCATGTGTTATAGGTTTTAGTGTAGAATAAATTTTCATCTCCTCTGAGTGAATACCAAGATGCATGATTGCTGAGTTGTATTGCAAGAGGATTTTAGTTTTGTAAGAAACTGATGAAATGTCTTTAAAAGTGACTGTACCTTTGCATTTCCACCAGCAATGAATGAGAGCTTCTGTTCTGAATCCTAGCCAAGAGTTGCTGGTGTCAATGTTTTGGATTTTGGTCATTCTCATAGGTGTGTAGCAGTATCTCATTGTTAGATTGATGTTCATTTCCCTAATGACATATGATGTGGCCTATCTTTTCATAAGCTTGATTGCCAGCTGTATATCTTCTTTGATAAGGTATCCGTTTAGGTCTTTTGCTCATTTTTTTTTTCAATTGGGTTGTTTGTTTTCATATTGTTGAGTTCTGACTTCATTGTATATTTTGGATGATAGTCATTTATCAGATATGTCTTTGGCAAATATTTTCTCCCAGTCTGTGGCTTGTATTCTCATAATCTTGTTCTTATCTTTCATAGGGCAGAAGGTTTTAATTTTAATGAAGTTCAGCTTATAAATTATTTCTTTCATGGATCCTGCCTTTGGTGTTATGTCTTAAAAAATAATCACCATACTCAAGATCATCTAGATTTTCTGCCCTATTATCTTTTAGGAGTTTTATAGTTTTGCATTTTATATTTAGGTCCATGGACCATTTTGAGTTAATTTTTTTGTACGGTGTAAAGTCTGTGTCTAATTTTTTCTTTTTTCATATGAATGCCTAGCTGTTTTAGCACCATTTGTTGAAAAGACTGTCTTTTTTCCATTGTATTTCCTTTGCTTCTTTACCAAATATCAGTTAACTATGTGTGGGTTTATTTCTGGATGTTCTATCCTGCCCCACTGAGCTATTTGTGTATTCTTTCTCCAGTACCACACTGTCTTGATTACTTTAACTTTACAGTAAGTCTGGAAGTTGAGTCGAGTCAGTTCTCTGATTTTTTTCCTCTTCAATATTGAGTTGGCCATCTGTGTCTTGTGTCTCTTCATCTAAACTTTAGAATCAGTTTGTTCATATCCACAAAATCATTTGCTAGGATTTTTATTAGATTGTATTGAAGCTATAGACCAGTTTGGGAAGAACAGACATCTTGACAATATTGAGTTTTCCTGTCCATGAACATGAAATATCTCTCCATTTATTTAGTTATTTTTTTTTCTGAGTTTTGTAGTTTTCCTCATATAGATCTTATACATATTTTGTTATGTTTGCACTTAAGAATTTCACTTTTGGGATGATAACATGAATGATATTGTTATTAATTTCAAACTCTACTTGTTCATTGTTGGTATATAGGACAGTGATTGACTTTTATATATTAACCCTGCTTAATGCAACATTGCTATAATTGCTTATTAGTTTTAAGCATTTGTCAGTTTTTTCATATTGTCTACATAGGCAATCATATCAGTTGTGAGCAAAGCCAGTTTTGTTCATTGCTTACTGATGTTTATATTATTTATTTTCTTTTCTTGTTTTCTTGAGTTAGCTAGACTCACAATATTATAGTGAAAAGAAATAGTGCAAGGAGACATCCTTGTCTTATTTGTGATCTTTGCTGAAATGCTTCTAATTTTGCAGCATCAAATATGATGTTAAAATATAATCTTTTAAAGATCAGAGGATCAGAATTGCACACTCTACAATGTAGAATGGGAAAGGAATGGTAAATAAGAAGGGATGCAGAGCAATTGATTTATTTCCTCATCTATAAAAGCTAGGGATGACAAACTACTCTTGTGTTTATAAGCTATGTATAGTATATCAATTGAAAGGGAAACAGGAAAATACAATTATATATACTTAAAATAGGTAGTGAAATAAAGGAATGTAAATGAGAGAAATAGATAGGAACTCACCTTTTCTTTTCTTTTTTCTTTCTGTCTTTGTTTTCTTTTTCTTTTTGTCTGTCTTCTCTTTGTTTATTCTACTTCAATATATTTAGGGGATATAAGTGGTTTTTTATTACATGTATATATTGTGTAGTGGTGAAGTCTGGGCTTTTAGTATACCCATCACTCAAATGGTGTACACTGTACCCAAAAGGTAATTTTTCATTCCTTACCCCTTCCCACCCTCCTACCTTTTGGAGTCTCCGATGTCTATTATTCTACTCTGTTTGGCCATGTGTACCCAAGCCCTTATATAGTAATAATTTTAAAGGTAATCACTAGAATCAAAACAAAAATGTTACTAAATACCAGAAAATATACAAATTGAAAAAAGAAAACAATTAGAATATATAGTAAAACACAATACTGGAGCAGAAAATAAAACACAGAATAACATAGAAGAGGTCAAACCAAACATATCTGTCATATCGATAAATGTAAATGGACTTTACCCAACTAAAAGAAAAAAAACGATCGTACTGGAAAACAAAACATGACTCTACAGTGTATACAAGGTACACATATAAAAACAGAATTCAGAAAATTTAATATTGATGGAAGAGAAAAGTGAAATTGCACTCCCAATAATAATGAATAAAATTCCATATATATTTATATGGAAATATAAAGGAATACATATATATGCAAAGTATATATAAAACTTTCCAGTATTATTAGGTTTTTCAAATTATATTCTAATTTAAGAGGTTAAAAGTGACTGTTTGAATTTTTATTTATATAAAAATTTTTATTTTTTTATTTATATATAAATCAATTTGATCAGATTTAAAACTATATATTTTATAGTTTGAATTTTTATTTATATATAAATCAATTTGATCAGATTTAAAACTATATATTTTATGTGAAACATTCATGTTCTTTGTCTGTTTTTAACTAAGTATTTAACTTGTCTTTATTGATCTGCAAGAGCCATTTTAGTATGGATGGTAAAGAGACATGTGCTCCATGCTTAAACTATAAGTACTTTTATAAGCCAAAAAATGTGAGAGTCAGTAGCTGAGCCAGTTATTTCCATAGATGTAGGATTTGGCTTTTTCATTTAATGCTAATGATTTGAAATTGGAATTATTCCCTGCGTCTTTTAGTTAATCACACCATGAAAAACAGCTACCTGATAATCTGGCATCCTCTGCTAAATGTAGAAGGGATTAGCTGGAAAAGCATATTTATAACTATCTTCAAAAATACACACTTGGCCTTCTTCAGTGATTCTTTACAACCTATTTCCTTCTGTGTTCCCAATATTTTTCTATTGAAACTTATAATTTCATTCCAGGAATAGTAGGAGGATTTTAAGCATCAGTATATTCCCTTTTCAAAAAACAAAAGATGTCAAGTAATTACATTTCAGTTGATTTTTTTAAATTATGACAATTTAAAAATCCTAAGTTATATCCCCAACTGCAAATTCTAATATTATAATCAATCATATATTTTGATGGTTCAGAAAAAAATCTATTATTTTGAAAGTCTATTGTATCTAAAATTTGACATACTCCATTTGTTCATACTTCAAATTTGATTTCTATTCATAATTTCATCTGTTCTTCTTTCTCTCTTTTTCGATTGTATATGGTTAGGTGATATGGACAATTATTGTCTTTGTACATTTGGGTTGCCATAACAAAAATACCATAGACTGAGTGGCTTAAACAGCAAACTATTTCTCACAATTCTAGAAGCTGGGCAGTACTAGATAAAGGCACTAGTAGATTTGGCATTTGGTGAAGGCCCACTTCCTGGTTCAGAAATTGCTATCTTTTCTGTGTGCCTCACATGGCAAAAGGGAAGAGGAAACTCTCTATTATCTCTTTTTTAAGGGCACTGTCTCATTTATGAGGGCTCCACTCTCATGACCTAATCACCTACTAAAGGCCTCACCTCATATTACCATCACATTATGGGTTACAATTTCAACATATGGATTTTGGGAAGGACAGATTCAGTGCATAAAAATTATACATATTAGATAATGATAAATATGATATATGTGATGATATATATGATAGTATATAATTGGGATACAAATCATAATGAAATGCAATGTTCTTGTGTCTACATACTGAATTTGGAAAAGAACATAAGTGGAAAATATATTTAATTTTATTAACCAAATTTCCAAAGAATGTATAAAAATAATTGAGGGAAAAAAGAAAACAAAGTGTCTATGTTTCTGGGGTTTTTTAAAATTTTTTTAATTTCAAAATATTAAGGGGCTACAGAAGTTTTTGTTACATGGATAGCTTTATAATTCTGTAGTCAGGGCTATAAGCGTACCCATCGCCGAAATATTGCTCATTGTACACAATAGGTAAATTTTTTACCCTTCACCTCCTCCAATGCTCTCTCTCCTTCTTGGTTTCCAGTGATCTAATATTTCTTTGTGCTTATTGTTTGCCCATCATTTAGCTCCCAATTATCAGACAGTACAGTGGTGTTTATTTTTTCATTCCTGAAATACTTCACTTGGGACAATAGTCTCCAGTTACATCCAAGTTGCTGCAAAAGACATTATTTCATTTGTTTTTATGGCTGAGTAGTACTCCATGGTATGTGTGTGTGTATGCACACATATATTTTATATATATCACATTTTATTTATCCATTCATGAATTGATGGGCACTCAGGTTGATTCCACATCTTTGCAATTGTGAACTGTGCTGCAATAGACATTCAAGTACAGGTGTATACTTGATAAAATGACTTCTTTTCCTTTGAGTAAACATCCAGTAGTAGGATTTCTGGATCAAATGATAGGTCAAATGATAGGTCTACTTTTAGTTCTTTGAGGAATCTCCATACTGTTTTCCATAGAGGTTGTACTAATTTGCAGTCCCA
>CAUYSK010091678.1:0-11070 GCA_963575035.1 Avahi laniger
TAATTTCTTTCTATTTTTTGGTAGAGATGGGGTCTCGCTCTTGCTCAGGCTGGTCTCGAACTCCTGAGCTCAGAACGATCCACCCACCTCGGCCTCCCAGAGTGCTAGGATTACAGGCGTGAGCCACCGCGCCCGGCCAATATGAAAATATTAAGATAAAATGCATATATCCTATGACTCAGAAAATCATTTTTAGAAATGCAAACTTTGTACTCACAATGTGTGAAATAACACACACACACAATTTATATATGGATTCTCATTGTATCTTGGTTTATAAAAGCGTAAGATTAGTAATAATCTAAATGTCCTCAGTAGAGGCTAGCTAAATAAGTTCAATGGAATACTACATAGTTACTAATAAGAATGATGATGCTCTTTATATACTGATCTGAAACAATTGCACAAGCGTAGGACTGTGCATATGGTATGCTGCTATATGAAAAAGAATACATATTGTCATATATGCTTATATATGTGTAACATATCTCTAAAGTATATAAATAAGACACTTATCATCATGTAGGCCTCCAGCTAAAGAAACTGGGTTTTACAAGGGAGAAAAGTCAGATCAAGACTTACATTTCAATGCCACCATTCTGTACCTTTTAAATTTTATTCCCTGTGGCATGCATTACCAATAATAAAAAAATGATCAAAGTTTTTTAAAAAATAAAAACAAAGTTAAGGCATTCAAAAATATAATTATAAAGACTATGTAGCAATGTGGGGAAATGTTTGTAGTATTATGTTTGCTTTAAAAGAGCATACAAAATTTTATCTACATAATTAAAAGTACATTAAAAATAAAATATGTCTGCTCACGATCAGTACTAAGAACACACACAAATGAAAAGGATGTGTTAGGTGGGAGTGCAAGTGTTTTTTTTTTTTACTTTATAGATATAATATGGTATGGTATGATAATATGTACAGTAAATGACAATTTGGTTAAAAATATCAGATTTGGATTGCAAACATCTGATTTCCATGGGAGTTTTCAGAAAGAGCCTTTTTACACGAAGCAAGGCACACCTGGTAACGCTGCCAGAGCTGGGTTCTTTTGAGTTTCCTGCCAGCCTCACCAGAAGAACAAGATGCTGAACCAGTAACTGCAGTTGGTCACGTCCTCACCCTCAGCACTGGTTCACCCGATGCTGGACAATCTGTTTATTTATGAGGAAAAGACTCTGCACAAACAAGAAGAGGCTTTCTCGAAGGGGGAAAGCCGGGGTGTTAAATATCCTCCTTCATACGCTCAGCTTCCTTCCTTGAGGAATGGCCCCAGTGGGAAAGCGGAGGTGGGATCTGTCCAAGCAGGAAGGAGAGTCAGGAACCCACAGCAGTGTCCTGATCCGATTGTACAGCCAGAGCTCAGCTGAACACTGGCCTCCTGTTCTTCACCCTCCCCAGCTCTTACTGCCCACTGCCCACCTGTTCGTGGAGACGCCTCTCCTACAGGATGCCTGCCCCACTGGCCCTTCAGAATCGGGACTGGAATCAGGGTCTCCTGACTTCTCATTCCAGGTTCTTTGCACTCGTAACAGGCTGTGGCAGCCAGTCTCCAAGATGCTGCCTAAAGATCCTCACTTCTTATTGCTCTTGTGAAGTCCTTTCCACACTGAATAGGGCTCATCTGTTAGAGGACTGCAGAAATGACTGTGTGACTTCCAAGGTTGGGTCATGAAAGACATTGAGGCTCCCATCTTGTCTCTCTCTGACATCACTTGCTCTGGGAGAAGCCAGAGCAAGTGCCCTGTCATGAGAATATTTAAGCACCCCTATGGAGAGGTCCACATGGTGAACTGAGAGCTCCTGTCAACAACCATCTGGGAAGCTCATCCGCCAGCCCCAGCTGACATCTTGACTGTAAGTACATGCAGACCTCAACCTAGAAACACTCAGCTAAGCTTCTCCCAAATTCCTAACCCACAAAAAATATATGCGATAATAAATGTCTGCTGTTTTAAGTCAGTAAGTTTTGGTGATTTTTTAATAGGTAGCTAATACAAAGCCTTATAAAATTAGAGGTCTCATAAAAGAAAAGCTCATTATTAATATCTTTGACATATGTACAGTGTGAGAAATTATTCTTGTCTTTCTCAGCCTCTGGCCTAGCTCAGGTTACCCCAACTAAAACTAGCTAAATTATCAAACTTGGGGAATCCAACCCAGGAAGACATTTTGTTCTTTAAGAGGCTTTTCCTTTTATTGCCTAAAGTATCCAGGTCTCTTGCAAAAACACATCACATCACCTTCACCTGGGTCATCCAGAGATTTGATTTTCACAAAAGGAAAAAGAGCCCAGAATTGCCCAACTATATACAATACAGAAGAAATAACAAATAATTGAGAAATGACAGTCTATGACATCTGAGTTTCTCTATGCTGAGAAACTGATGGCAATAGTGGTGCTAACGTTTTATATCACGTGTTGCTTTTCATAGTGTTTTCACAGCTAGTATCTCTGAGGTAGGTGGGAAGACATAAACGGACCAGGATACATATGGAAACAATGGCTCAGAGCTTATGATTTGCCCTTAGTCTCATGGTCAGTGAATGACAGGCCAGGTCTAGAATCCGGGTTTTGGTAGGTGACTCGAGTCAGACTTGGTGCTTCCCAAGGCAGGACTATTCTGGCTGTGATAAATGAATGCTCTTCAGTTGCAGTTGTCCTCGGAGATCAATGTGCACTTGTAGGTCTCTTTAAAGGCCACAAGGAAAGGTGGCACTACTTCTTCCACAGTGACGTGCCTCTGGAGCTCCTTACTCAGGGAAGTGACACCTGTCCCCACCAGCCCGCAGGGTACAATGTGTTCAAACCACGTGAGGTCTGTAGAGCAATTCAGAGCCAGGCCATGGGATGTGGTGTGCCTTCCACAGCGGACTCCTGCAAGGCGAGACAAAGGGTCTTAGAATAGATACCCTCCGCTTCTCAGGATCCCTCCCGGTGCGATGAGAGAACTGGACTAGATCACTGGTTTTCAAATTTTGTTTCTGGAGCAACAGAGGATTGTGCAGTGATGGGAAAAGGGAACGGATGCAGGTTAGGGATGTGTGGCTCCACAGCAGCTGCACTTATGGGAATTCCAGGGAATGTCCTTAAACAGATTCTGTTGCTTAAAAAAAAAAAAGCTTGAAAATTAGTTAGCACCCTTATTGTCATTATATTGTGATTCATAGGACGTAACCTGGAAATTCATTTACTCGTGTCTCTCTATCCATCACAAAGCGTGCTGGACTAGAGGACGGGTGAGGACCTCTCAACACACCCCTTCTCCGGCCCGGGCTCTCCCCACACCTCCATTGGTCCAGCCCCACCAGGCCCCGCCCCGGTCCTGCGGCGCTTACCAATCGCGCAGATCTTGCGCTCTTCCAGCCAGACGCCGGTGTAGGGCGGGGGCCGCGCGCGGGCGCCGGGCAGCCCCTGGAGCTCGCACAGGCGCACGGCGCACGCCTCCAGCGCCGCCACGTGCGTGCGCAGGCGCAGGCCGAGACGTCGCAGGTCGAGCACCGGGTGGCAGAGTAGCTGGCCTGGGCCGTGGAAGGTGGCCAGGCCGCCGCGACCTGTGGCGCGCACCTCGGCGCCCAAGGCCCGCAGTCGCGCAGTTTCCTCGGGCGTCAGGCCGCCGCGCAGCCCGGCCGTGTACACGGGCCCCGCGGGCTCGCAGACCAGGAGCGCGCCCGCCTCAGTCCCCGACAGGGCCTCGGTGCCGGGCTCGGCTTGCAGCTCCCGCAGCCAGCGGTCCTGCAGCGCCAGCAGCTCGGCGTACCGCACCCGACCCAGCCACACCAGCCGTACCACGGGCTGCCGCATCGCACCCGCTGCGGCGTCGGCCGAGCCCGCCCGCTGCCTGGACCCGGGAGCGTGCCGGGAGGGGCGGGGACTCGAGGGCACGCCCTAACTCGCGGCTCCTGAATGCTCCTTGGAGGATATGTGATCCCCGACCCAGCGCAAGGTCGGCCTCGTGCATCCATTCATTTCAACGACCAATATTTAGTGCTTGCTGTGTTCTCCAGGCCCTGCCCCAGGCGCTTGATACAGGATGCACAGCGTATGAGAAAAAAGATCTGTCCTGGTAAGCTTACATTCTTACAGCAGATAAGTAAGTATTAAAGTGTTAAGTAAATAAGGTTATCTCATGTAGTGATACGTGCTATGAAAATAAAAAACAGGGTAATGTGATGTGTCCTGTGTTGAGCTCCTGGAGAACTCAAGAGGGCGATTAGCGTGCACACAGGAGGTTTATTGGTGAGCATGGGGAGTGCTTCAAGACCAGCACCTGTCCGAGAGTGATGGAAGCAGGATTACGTAGGCAGGGGGAGAAGTTGAACTGTGAAACAGTTGCAGCAGAGACTTTAGCCAGTCCCGAGGAATACTCTAAGGCTAGGATGACCCCTTCAGAGTTGTTCCAAATTAAAGCAAGAAGGCCAACAATTTATATTCTTGCAGGCATGGATGGATACAGACTACAACTGGGGAGGCACTATGATTTTGTTGTTGTTGTTGAGGCTGCTTCCTTCAGTGGAAGGCAGCTCCCAGAGAGGGTCTCAGTTGTGAGTCATCAGCAACTAACTCCCAGAATCTGAAGGAATGACCAGCTAGGTCCTGAGGAGGGATCTGGACCACAGTATCCACTGTATTGAGGTTGGAATGTCATTTAAACAAGTCTGAATTCATTCAGTAAACTTCTGCTGACCAACTATGTGTTAGTCTCATTGCTAGGTGAAGAGGATTCACAAGGCTGTCCTATCCCTGTATTCCTAAATAACATACAGAACCCATTTTTTTTGTACCCTCAGTCTAGCCTCTGAATCTGTCTTCCATTCTGTAGCCAAGGATTGTTCGGTTGAAAACAAGAACAAAAGGAAGAAAGTAGAAAAATATAGAAAATATTGTGAAAAATTACCCTTTACCCACCATCCAGCTTTGTCAAATTTTAGTATTTTACTGCCTTTAATTTTAAAGAAATAAAATGCTTTAGAAGAAAACAAGGTGAAAAATAGCATAAATGGTATGCTAACAGTTTTGTGAAAGGTGAAAAAAAAGTATATGTGTGGATTCTGACTGATAAAGTATTTGCTTGCACACACAGGAAACTAATTCATTGTTCCTATAGGTGCCTGAAAGATACTTCTTTTTTTTGTTTTTTTTTTTTTTGAGATAGAATCTTACTCTTTCACCCAAGGTATGGTGGCATCATCACAGCTCACTACAACCTCAAACTCCTGGGCTCAAGCGATCCTCCTGCCTCACCCTTCCAACTAGCTGGGACTGCAGGCGTGCGCCAGGACACCTGGCTAATTTTTCTATTTTTGGTAGAGACAGGGTCTTGCTCTTGCTCAGGCTGGTCTTAAGCTCCTGAGCTCAAACGATCCTCCCGCCTCGGCCTCCCAGAGTGCTAGGACCCATAGTCCCAGCTACTCAGGAGGCTTAGGGTGACCATAGCTTGAGCCCAGGCATTTGAGGATGCTACCCAGGGCAACAGAGCAAGACTCTGTCACAGAAAAAAAAAAAAAAAAATGAAACCATCTTGATAAAGAACAACCTGGTGTGAGGAAGAATTACATGTTCATTTTCCAACTCTGACATAGAGCAAATCCCTTTGAAGAAAGAGAGAGAAAGAAATCAAGAAAGTGGGTACTGGTGAAGAAAGTGGAAGAGCATCAAAGGTAAATTTCCACTTCACACTATTTCCTAGGATTGAGAAATATTAAGTTTCTTTTATAATTCTTTTGCTAACATAAGACCGTCAGCAAGCATATCCTTCAGTACATGTTGTTAGATTCTCTTATTTTTCCATCTTAAAATTCATTCTTTAGTATCAAATTATTCTTTGAATTTTTTTGATACATAGGAGATATATATATTTGGGGGATATATGTGATGATTTAATACATTCATATAATTTATAAAGATCAAATCAGTGTAATTGAGATATTCATTACCTTAAATACTTGCCTTTTCTTTATGCTAGAAACATTTGAATTATTCTCTTCTGGCTATTTTGGAATATACAATCAAATTATTGTTAATGAAGCGAGTTAGTTTTTCATTAATGTTTTCTATATTATAGATAAAAAACCATCATAACTGAAAATTGAGATGAATACAAAAGTTGTAATTTAACCTAATTTACACAGTAGTATCTATTGCAGAAGCTTACAATGTTCGAGAGTCATTTGGCTGAAAGCTGATTTTTTTTTCAAGAAAGGCATCATTTCTGTTTTAAAGCCATCAAATATACATTACTCCCCCCCTTCCCAATACTTCATTATAAAGTGTTTTTTACATACAGAAAAGTTAAAAGAAAAAGTATATGGCGAACACACATATACTTACCTCCTAGACTCTACAATTAGCATATTGTTATTTTTATTTTATTATATATATTATTATATAAATTATATAAGTGTGTATTTATTTATAGATATATATGTGTCCATCCTTCTATTCATCTATCATTCCATCTTATTTTTGAAGCTCTGTATCATTTTATAAAATAGGAATAGAATTACCAGTATGTGCGTGTATTAATATTTTGACATCAAATAGTAAGATTGTAAAGAATATTTTATATATTTCAGCAAGTGTTCCTTATAAAGGATTGTATTAGTTTCCTATTTCTGCTATAAAAAATTACCACTAACTTAGTGGCTTAAAACAGCACAAATTTTTTATTTTACGGTTTTGGTGGTCAGAAATCTGAAGTGAGTCCTACAGGCTAAAATCAAGGTTCAGCAGAGCTGTGTCCCTTCTGAAGGCTTCAGATGAGAATGTGTTGCCTTTCCTCTTCCGGCTCCTGAAGGACCCCTTCATTCCTTGGCTCATGGCTACTTTCTCCATCTTCAAAGTTCATCATTTCAACTTTTGCTTCCATTCTTAAATCTTTTCTCTCTAATTTTGATCTTCCTGCCTCCCTGTTAAAAGGGCCCTCATGGTTTCACTGGATCCACCTAGATAATCAAGGATGATCTTCCTGTTTCAAGATCCTTAACATAATCACATCTCTGAAGTCCCTTTGCCGTGTAAGGTAACATAGTCACAGATCCTGGGTATTAGACATCTTCGGGAGCCAATATTTAGTTTACCGTAGAATATTGTGGTCTTTACTGTGTGTTTTGCTATTAGTATCTCTTAATACTCATAGAAAATTTATGCGGAGTTTAATTCTTTGTTTATTTGATCCATTCCATGAAATAAGTAAAGCTCTCTTATGAATGGTTTTACTATAAGACAGCAAAAGCATCAGCAAGCTACCACACTTCATGATCACAAGGGTGCGTTGTTATTTTATGTACCAATAAATAAGAAAAAATAAAGTACTTCCAATTAAACTGATTCACTACTTAATGTAAGATGCATTCTAACTTAATGCATGTTAAAATGTGATAAAATATGTGTCTTAAAACAGATAAAATATTTGATACTGTTTTTTCAGTGGACTGCATAGCACAGAGATGCTCCTTCCTTTTCTATTAATTGTGTGACTATTACAAAACTCCTATTTGCTATGGTTTGAATGGTTCTGTTCCCTCCAAAATTCATATGTTGGAAACTTAATTTCCAATACAACAGTGTGGGGAGGTGGGGCCTTTTGGGAGGTGTTTAGGTCATGAGAGTAGAGCCTGTATGAATAGCTTAATGCTGCTTTGAAAAGGGGTTTGGGTCCTTTTCTCTTCTCTTCTAGAGTTCATCCCTTCTTGCCCTTCTGCCTTCTGCCATGTGAGGACTCAGCAAGGAAGCCCATACCAGATACTGGCACCTTGATCTTGGGCTTCACGGCCTCCAGAGCTGTGAGAAATACATTTCTGTTCTTTATAAATTAGCCCATCTGTGGTGTTCTGTTATACAACACAAACGAACTAAGACGCTACTTTAGGTAGGAAAATCTGGTCTGTTAAAATGCAGCGTTGAAAGAAATACCCCACATGACTTGGGGCTTGCAATGACCGAATGCATGCACATTTCCACTTTAAGTTATATTTAGCAATTTCCTTTATTTCAGTACTCTGGATACTAAAAGTAAAAATCCTTGTTGTGTTAAGGTCACATCTTTTGAAGATGGACCTATTATTTTGTACCTCCCAGAGTTAAAATAACAGTGCAGTCATCTACAGCATGCATTAGACACCTAAAGGGCACCAAAGTAATTAAGTCCATATTATTTAACTAGAGTTTCCAGATCTTTGGGTTGACAGTTACTTCATAGCCAGGATGGATAAAAATGGAATGGAAACACAATTTTCTTTAAATAAAAAAAGCAAACAGGCTGCATCTTGACTGTCCTTATCTATATTTCACCTTTATTGTCTCAGGAGAAATTCTTCCAGCACACAGCACAAGCCCTTGTGTTTTCATTATTTTCTGCCAATAGTCTCTCTTTTTCCTGGGAGAAACATCTAAAGTTAATAAAGAGATAAAACCTGTTTTCTTCCAGCTGTGTTTTTTTCCAGATTTTTTTTCAATATTCAATTAAGAAAGGGCAAAAGTTGCAGAGCACCTTAGAGGAACACTGTTAGAATACTCTGATTTTTTCCCCTCCTTATACTGGTATTTCTCAGCTTGGATATGAAATGAAACCTTACATTGCTGGTTAGGGTGTGAAACAATGGGAATGCTTCTGAATTCCAGAAAAACTTGGAAAAAAAAATTCCCAATTCTCAGACCATGACACTGTAGAAGGCTTCCCCACATTTAAGAATATGTTTCTGAAATTTCTTCTTAGCAGGAAGTACAGCTTAAGGCAATATATTTTCTTGTCTACTGCAGTGAGTAGCATGGCTTGAGATGTTGTTCGTAAGTAAGGACCTCCTGGGGTCGGAAAATGCAGCTTTGTTTCCAACCAGGACGAAGGAGAATCATAGAATATGTAAGTTAGTGAGAGCTGTAGAATAATTCTAGTCCCAAATCCTTAATTTTACAGATTAAGTACCATATCAGAAATGGTACTGTAGATCAATTTTTCCAGTTTGAGGGTAAATTGTCACCTGTTTATTGCTTTCTTCCCCCAAAGGCTTTGTATACACAGAGCTAAACTAATTTGTAACTCTAAATTAAGGCCATTACCTAGAATGAAGTCAAGCCATCAGACACACCGAAGCAGGTTTTGTTTATTTAATTTGAACTTCCCAGAGGAAAACGTCAGCTGCAGAAATTTCACTGGCTGAGAGCTGTATGCAGCCGAGTCGAAAGCACTTATTGTTTAGGTATGATATACAAATAACTTCTACGAAAAATGATATTTTTTTCTACCTCAGAATTTATTCAGATATGAGATTAAGGAAATTTATTTGGCCTGTGGAACTTTATGGTTTCAAAGGCAAATATCCTTCTACTTACTAAAAAGCAAAATGTGTTTTCAAAGACCTGGGCTTTTGTCTTCAAGAAGTTCAGATCCCAAACAAAAGGGATGTGGGCAGCTGAGGTCCTTCTTAGGTTAGGGTAATGTGTTGGCGAGCCCTTGTCCTTTCTGTTTTGATAGTAGAAATTCCTAGGAATCATCTCTCACGTTATAACAGTATGTTAAAAACAAATTAGAACTTTGTACATTAAATATCTTTTTTAAGAACCCTAGAGCATATTTGCTAAGCTTGTTGCCCCTCTGCAATAAATGTGACCATAATATTCACATGTGAGTCAGCCTCCCAAAGAACTTCCAGCTTACAGAGTGCCCTGTGGCCAACAGAGGCTGAAAGTATAGCACTTACAAATTCCCAGCAAGCAGTTGTAACTCCTCCTCTTTCTCTCCTGGTCAAGAAAGCACATTGAATATTAAGTACGTGAGAGTGTTGGGGGAAAACATTGGCTTTATTATAATTTATTTTAAAAAACCATTCCCAAGCTTTGATATTTTATTATAAAGCATACTTGATATCAGGAGGCCGAGGCAGGGGGATTGCTTGAGCCCAGGAGTTTGAGGCTGCAGTACAGCGAGCTATGAAGACACCACTGCGCTCTAGCGCGGGCAATAGAGGCAGACCCTGTCTTGCACAAAAACAAAACAAAACAAAAAAACTTGATACCTGACAGAGACAAATAACAAATAAAATATCACTGAGCACAGCTTTTCTGCAGCATTCACTGATCTGATCATGAAAAAGGTTGGAAATGAAAACAGTAGGTTTTGTGCCATTTTTCTTTCAATGCTCTTTTTTTTTATAGCTAATATATTATTCAAAAATCAGAATGATATAAAAAGACATATACTGAGAAATCTCATTCTCAAATCTAGTCTCATTAACCATTGTCTTCCTTACCCTTTTAGTAATCATTTGTTTTCAGTTTCTTACTTGTGTTTATGTAAGTACAAACATATGCAAATATATATTCTTACTTTCCCCCTTTTCTTTCACAAATCAAAGCTACCATATTCACTGTTGTGTACTATGCTTTTTAAATTTAACAAGCTGTCCTAGAATACTTTTTATATTGCACACTGTGATGTATCACTACACAGAATGAATATACATATATATTCTCTTTTACAGCTACATAGTCTACACCATGAGTTATTTAATTGGTCCAATATTGATGGACACTTGAGATAATTCTAATTTTTTGCTTTTATAAACAATGTTTCAACAAATAACCTTGTATATATGTTATTTTGTATGAGTGATATAAATATATTCTTTTTAAAAAACAGGAAGTCGGCCGGGCACGGTGGCTCACGCCTGTAATCCTAGCACTCTGGGAGGCCAAGGCGGGCGGATTGTTTGAGCTCAGGAGTTCGAAACCAGCCTGAGCAAGAGCGAGACCCTGTCTCTACTAAAAATTAGAAAGAAATTAATCAGCCAACTAAAAATATATAGAAAAAATTAGCCGGGCATGGTGGCACATGCCTGTAGTCCCAGCTACTGGGGAGGCTGAGGCAGAAGGATCACTTGAGCCCAGGAGTTTGAGGTTGTGTGAGCTAGGCTGATGCCACGGCACTCACTCTAGCCCGGGCAAAAGAGTGAGACTCTGTCTCAAAAAAAAAAAACAGGAAGTGTTACGAAGTGTTTTGAATAATGTGGGTTTTTACATCTAAGAAGTTCAGAATCTAAACAACAAAAAAAAAGGAATTT
>CAUYSK010091681.1:0-10482 GCA_963575035.1 Avahi laniger
CACCACCCAAATGATGGACATATTTGAAACTCGGACTTAGGGAGGGAGGTGGGGGCAAGGGCAACATATGTAACAGAAACATCTGTACCCCCATAATATGCTGAAATAAATTAAAAAAAAAAGAAAAGAAAAAGTCATATATGACAAACCCACAGCCAATATCATGCTGAATGGGGAAAAATTGAAACCATTCTCCCTAAGAACTGAAACAAGACAAGGATGCTCACTGTCACCACTTCTATTCAACATAGTGCTGGAAGTCCTAGCCAGAGCAATCATACAAGAGAAGAATATTAAGGATATCCAAATCAGGAAAGAAGAGGTCAAACTACTACTCTTGGCTGATGACATGATCTTGTATCTAGAATACCCCATAAAATCCACCAAAAGTCTCCTGGAATTGATAAATACATTCAGCAAAGTCTCAGGATACCAAATTAATGTACATATATCAGTAGCATTTCTATATACTAATAGTTGTCAAGCTGAGAGTCAAATCAAAGATTCAATACCATTCACAATAGCTACAAAGAAAATTAAATACCTAGGAATATACTCAACCAAGGAGGAGAACTACAAAACTCTGAGGAAAAAAATCATAGAGGATACAAACGAATGGAAAAACACAGCATGTTCATGGATAAATAGAATAAACATTGTTAAAACATACATACTACCCAAAGTGATTTACAAATTCAATGCAATCTCTATCAAATTATCAAAGTCATACTTCACATATCTAGAAAAAATAATTCTATGCTTTATTTAGAACCAGAAAAGAGCCTGAATAGCTAAAACAATCTTAATCAAAAAGAACAGTCCTGGAGGCATCACATTACCAGACTTCAAACTATACTACAAGGCTATAGTAACAAAAACAGCATGGTATTGGTACAAAAATAGAAACATAGACCAAAGGAACAGAACAGTGAATCCATACATAAAACAATCTAGCTACAACCAACTGATCTTTGACAAAGTAGACAACAACGTACACTGGGGAAAAGAAGCCCTATTCAGTGGTGCTAAGAAAATTGGATAGCCACATGCAGAAGAATGGAACAGGAGAACTACCTCTCATCATTCACAAAAATTAATTCAAGATGGATAAAAGACTTAGATCTAATGGATTAAACTATAAGAATTCTAGAGCAAAATGTAGGTACAACTCTTCCAGATATCAGCCTAGGCAAAGAATTTATGAAAAAGACCCCAATGACAATCATGGCAATAAAAATTAATAAATGGGATTTGATTAAACTGAAAATCTTCTGCACAGCTATGGAAATAATCAGCAGAGCAGATAGACAACCTACAGAATGGGAGAAAATATTCACATATTACACATCCAATAAAGGGCTGATAACCAGAATCGATATAGAACTCAGGAAAATTAACAAGAAAAAATCAAACAATCCTATCAAAAAGTGGGCAAAGGACATGAACAGAAACTTTTCAAAAGTAGATAGACTAATGGCCAAAAAACATATGAAAAAATGCTCAACATCTCTAATCATCAGGGAAATGCAAATCAAAAGAACAATGAGATACCACTTATCCCCAGTGAGAATGGCCTTTATCAGAAAGTCCCAAAACAATAAATGTTGGCATAGATGCGGAGAGACAGGAATACCTCATACACTGCTAGTGGGACTGCAAACAAGTACAACCTCTCTGGAAAGCAATATGGAGATACCTCAAAGAGATACAAGTAGATCTACCATTTGCTCCAGCAATCCCATCACTGGGAATCCACCCAAAAGAACAAAAGACACTCTATAAAAAAGATACCTGTACCAGAATATTTATAACAGCACAATTCACAATTGCAAAGATGTGGAAACAACCCAAGTACCCATCAATACACGAGTGGATTAATAAAATGTGATATATGTATACCATGGAGTACTACTCAGCCTCAAAAAACAATGGTGATCTGGCACCTCTTGTATTTTCCTGGGTAGATCTGGAGCCCATTCTACTAAGTGAAGTACCCCAAGAATGGAAAAATAAGCACCACATGTACTCACCGTCATATTGGTTTTAACTGATTAACACCTAATATAGGAATAACATTCATTGGGTGTTGGGCAGATGGGATAGGGGAGGGACATAATATACACGCATAATGAGTGCGATGCACACTGTCTGAGGGATAGACATGCTTGAAACTCTGACTCGGGTGGGGCAAGTGCAGTATATGTAACCAAAACATTGGTACCTCCATAATATGCTGAAATAAAAAAGAAAAAAAAGATAATGGCTCCAGTTCCACCCATGTTACTGCAAAAGACATGATTCCATTCTTTTTTATGGCTCAATAGTATTCCACTGTGTATATATATCACATTTTCTTTATCTAATCCTCCATTGAGGTACACTTAGGTTGACTCCATATCTTTGCTATTATAAATAGTGCTACAATAAACATACAAGTGAAGATATCTTTTTAGTATATTGATTTCTTTCCCTTTGCTAAGTCAGTTTGTTATTGGATTTTGCAGAGATGGAAAAGGCAACTATTAGGTATGAAGGAAGGTGAATTTTTTTTCAAGTGTTTATATTTTAGTTTTCTAACTAGAGTAAAACTATAATAATAATATAAGGTTTGCTTTTATCGTTAGTTATATATGGTTTTTTACATACCTGGAATTAAGGGAATACCAATATATATCAGTAGGGAAGACGTGATCTGTAGAGGATGGAATTGAGAGTCGTTTCTAATTAGGAGCCTTGAGGATTATGTCTCGAGCCCTAGGGTGATTCTTTTTCTAAATTCAGAAGCAGAGACCACACAACCAACTGAGATTTCAATCCTGTTCCAGCTCTTTTTTCTACCTTTTTTCAGTATCAGGATGAAAGGTTCACATCTGTGGCTGGAAAAATCACTGACTTTTTTTTAAGTGGATGAAGTGGACCTGTTGACTTTAAGAATAGCTTTAGAAATAGCCACAAAACATCTGGTAAGTTCCATAAGAAGGGAAACTCAACCCCAAAACACAAACATTTGTTGCCCACATTCATTGCAAAAGCATTGTGCCAGCTTAGGTACTTGAATATAAATGTTGAAAGACTAAAGATAGATATACACTTGGTTGTAAAAGTTGGTACTACCTGGGGTTGGAGGGTAAATAAGAACAATCAATTAAATGGAGTTAGCTGATATGATGCCTTGAAGGTCAAATCAGGAACATGGGCTGTCAAACTTTGCTAATACAGTCTGCATTAATGAAAAACCCACATTACATGTATGTAATAATATGCCACTTTATTATCTTCAGTACATTCTGCACATATAAAATGGCTAAGTGTTGCCTAGCAGAGGTCCCACCAGATCTGCTCCTGCCAGATTTATAATTAGCACATTTATTCGTTAGTGTGCAAATGAGCAGTGCTTTAGAAGTTAGGAAAAATGTATCATTAAATAAATGCAACATTCTTCCTGAAATCTTGCTCCAACTATTCATTAGAGTCTATCTACCTCTTTTTTTTTTCACAGAGGGTACAAAGTCAAACAGCAAACCAGCAAAGGTACGTGAATTTACACAACAGTGGTCTAGTTGTGTTAGACTTAAAAGGTGATATGAAGATATGGCAGGCCTTTGAGTAAGTAACAATGGCGTAAAATGGATCTCATGGCAGCATATAGAACAATTTAGATAAAGTACAAATTGCAATAAGACAAAGCTTCCCTTTTGTATGCCCACTTGCTCTAATTTAGACTTACACCGTTATGACAAAAACACTTTGGATTCAAGATTCAAAGGCTAGCTGTGTTACTTTGGCTGAGCAAGGTCTTTTGTGCCTAGAACGTAAGTGATTCTCAGCAAATATTAATTCTTGACCCCCTACTTCACATACATGAATATATAAGCAGTACTATACTATAGCAGTATACCATTGTGGTTAAGCAAGAGGGCTCTGAAATTAGACTAAGCTCAGAATTCTGACTTCACTACATTGACTATATATTATTTTTGATCAATTTATTCAATCTCTTTAATCCTTGATTTCCTCATCTGTAAAGTTGGTGTCTTAGAAGTCCTACTTAACGCACAAGGTTGCAGTGCATATTTTATAAGATAACCCATGTAAAACACTGAGCAGAGTGCCTGCAATATAGTACGCCCTTGATAAAGACTGGCTCTTAAAGTGTTAACCCTAAAATGTCTTCACTTTGGCTTATGCTCAATGAACTCCACTATAAATGGTTTTGTTAAGGACACTCAGCGTTACCTCTATTTTGCATCATTCGGTGGACATTTTTACATGACTTTTCTGCAGCATTTAATATAAATGACTACTTTTTCCTTGTTGAAATGTAAAAACGGGAAGATTTCAAGAAGATGTGAGGAAGAAGTGAATTACTTAGATGATAAACTTTTGTATCAGATGCTGGAAGAGGATTGTGGAGTCTCTGTCTCTGGAGCACTAAAAAGTAGTCCGCTAAACCATCACATGCGTATTGGATACTCATGTGCCCCAAAGCAGGAGCTGGTTCAGATCCTCTCTGGAGGTTTCTTTATGCCTTTAGAGCATGTGATTCTTCCAAATTAGTGAGTTATAACAGCTACTGTTTGTGCAGCAAAGCTAAAATACAGGCTTGGTCATTTTACATTTGTCTCTGCAATCCCCACAACACCCCTGTAAAGTGGATATTCTCCACATTTTATAGTTGATTAAGTAGGCTTACAAAAGAACAAATAACAAAGTCAAGAAGATAGTGAGTTTTAAATCCAGTATATTCATTTTTTCATTTATTCACTCATTCTTGTATAAATCCAATCAATATTTATTGATCACCTACTATGTATCTGGCACTGTCTTTAGCACTGATGTATGGTACTGAACATAGAAGATAAAATCCATGCCCTTATGAAACTTGTATTTTAGTAGGGGGAGAATATGACCCAAGACTTTCTGGTTCCAAGGCCTGATTCTATTCTATAATATAGTAGAATGTACTGATGAGCTTTTGTGTCATGTTACCACTTAACAGTGAAGTTGAATTTTTCCCTTTTTAAACACAGTAGAGACATGCACCAAGGAAACCAGACTCCTATCTCTGAATTCTTCCTCCTGGGATTTGTGGAGTAATCTGAACAGCTGAGGCTCATCTTCATGTGTTTCTGTGCATGTATTTGGTCACCATGGTAGGAAATTTACTTATCAACCTGGCTATTATCAGTGATTCTCACCTCTATAGCCCCATGTACTTCTTCCTTGCTAATATATCCTTCACTGGCATCTGCTTCACAATCATTACAGCCCCCAAAATGTTGGCAGACATTAAAAGCCAGAGTTCAATCATCTCCTTTGCAGGATGCCTTGCACAAATGTATTTTTGTATATTCCTAGTGGACCTGGACAATTTTCTCTTGGCAGCCATGGCATACAACTGATACATTGCTGTCTGTCACCCATTATACTATGCTGCATTTCTGAGTCCCAAGCACTATGTTCTGTTGGTTGTGACTCCATGGGTTATCTCCAAACTTGTCTAAGTATTGCATCTCAGTCTGTTGAGCCACTTGACTGTCTGTGATCAGAGAGCAATCCCACACTTCTTCTGTGACCCAGAACCCATTTTAAGGCTTGCTTGCACAGACACCCAAATCAACAACTTGATAATCCTATCCACTGGGGTAGCAGTTATCTTCGTCCTCTTCTCCTTCATTCTTGTCCTCTGTGCCCTCATTGGCAGCACTGTGCTCGGGGTCCCATCAGCCAGGGGGAAGTGGAAAATATTTCCTACATGTGGCTCCCTTCTCTCAGCTATGTCCCTCATCTGTGGATCCATCATTGGAGTCTACTTTCTCCCCTCTTCTGCCTACTCAGCAGAAAGAGATAAAGTGGCTTCTGTCATGTATACAATTGTAAACCCCATGATGAACCTCTTCATCTATAGTGTAAGGAACAAGGACATGAAAGGAGCACTGAGGAGACTACTCAACAGGAAAAGCTTTTTCTGGAGATGGTGAACCCTGCCATAAGAGACATCTATATTAACTTCTTAGATTTAGATGAGCACATAGAGGATCCAGATTCTCGGGTTGCTGTTTTTTCATGGCAGTTTCCTTCTCATCCATTTCCTGCCCCCAATCCAGGCCCAAAACTCTAGATTTGACTCATCTCCCCACACTCACACACGCACAAAAAACCAACACAAAGCAAAACAAAATGCTCCTTTATTTCACTATCTTTACCACATACATACAGAGCTTTCCCGGAATAAACTCATGGTTATGTAGTGCTTAATAACTGTTCTCTAATTTTGGTTTATGTCTCCTCCCTCTACTCAAACTTACATGCTAGGTCAAAGATAAGGAAAGAGGAAAGAAGAGAAAGAACGAAGAGAGGGAGGGAGGAAGGAATTGATGGTGATAGCTAAAATATCTTGTAGATAATACCATGTTATAGTTCTCAACTTCTAAGCAATAACTGGATTTTCACAATAGCACTTTGAAATAAATATTATAGTGTTCCCATGTAGTAAGCAAAAAAATAAATGATGCACCGACAAAAGAAAGAAGTAAGGCAAAAACAATCATGTGACTTGTCTTGCTCTGAGGCCTTCCAAATTTCCCCACTAAGGTTAAAGTTCTTTAGTATTTAATATCCTCTACCACCTGGATCCCCCTATATTAACAGGAGTATGAACCATCACTCACTATCACCCACATCTTTGGCACATGCTAAATTCAAGCTATACCGAATACTTTGTCATTCCTCCAGCAGTCTATGGATTTTCATGGCTCTTGTTTTGTATATGTTATGTCCTCTCCTTGGAATGTCTGTTCTACTCTTCCCTCCTACAGAGATTTAACAATTTCTTTAAGGTTCCATCATAAGTGTTACATCCTCTGTGACTTCTTCCATAATTCTCACATCTTTCTAGGTAAAATTCCTTCATTCTCTCTTCTGGGTTCCTATAGAACTTTATTTTGTGAAAATATCATTTATTGCAATGAATTATAATTATCAGGATATATGTTGGTATTATGCAAGATTCCCTGAGTTTGTTTGGGGGATGAGACATAACTATGTTTTATTAAACTGTATAGCTCTAGCCTAAGTATAATGCCTAGAACAGAGTAGGAACTCAGTAAGACAAATGGATAAAGAAGTTGACACTTTTCAGAATGAAAAAAGTAAGTTTCAGTTTATCTTCTGCTGACTTACTGAGTAATCCTGGGTGAACTAAATAATCTCTATGAGCTTTCCATTAATACAATCCATCACTGATTTATACTAACTTCTGCCTCCTAACTACCCCCATTGGCCATATAGGACACTTTGGGGTTAAAATGTTCTGAGACAGAAAGCTGTGAAAATACCATGTGGGTAGGTGCCTGAAGTCCAAAATAAATCAAAAGAGACAAAGAAAATCAGGTATAAAACATAAACAAGAATAGAAGGGCATGAGACACATAAGGATTTTTGTGTGGATACTGAAGTTAAAACATGATGCCTGGGCCCTTTTATGCCTTATCTGTATAATATTCCAATGTTTGATCATGGAAGAAACTTCAGGCTATTCATGTACCTGGTACAGCCAAAATATATCCCATTGATTTATACTATCCAGATTGAATGAACCTGGCTTTTTGTTTTATGGCACCTTCCAGGGCTGAGTTTGTAGCTTTGAGGTTATACAAGCACCACAGAGGACTAGTCAGTGCTACTCAAAGTATAGTTTGCAGATCTGTACTAATCACAAAACTATTTGTTACTGGTCAACAGAGATATTAGGGTGATTAAAGTTTAGAAATTGAGAGTGAGTATTTAGAAACACAGAAAAATTTTACATTGCCATGAAATTTTTATTTTATTTCACAAAAGTATCAGTCTATGAGAATTTAGAAATTAAAAAAACATTGATCATTTGACACAGTTAGAGAAGCATTAGATGATTTTTCTTCCTCTTCTTCTTCTTGGTCTTTTTCTTCTCTCTTCCTCTTCTTCCTTTTCCTTCTCTTCCTACTGCTCCACCTCCTCCTCCTCCTCCTTCCTTCCTTCTCCTTTGTCTTCTTTAAGATAAAATCTTAAGCAGGACTCTGTATAATGAATACCTTTTTAGACAATGCAATCAGGATTTGATATTGGTTAGTTAGTTTTAAAAGTCAATTAATGCAGAATCATTAAACCTTCTCCATACATATACTCTTAACATTTTAATTTTCAGAATACTCTATTTTGACTTATTCCACGTAAAGATATATTCCTTAGCTAATCTTTGAATGGGCCAAGATACTTTCCTTGACTGTGGATCAAGTGACTGAATGATTCTTACATAAACCTCGCCCACAATGCATCATCTTTGACTCTCAGTTTCAATTTCTTAAAAGTGAAGCAAGAACTTAAAGACATTCACAAAGCAAGCTAAGTGTATAATCTTCCTTGTGTAGTTTTCAATTGTGCCTCCAATCATTTACATTTAATTCAACACAGTATATTTAGTGACTTGGCTTTCATTGACTCTTTTCAATGCAAGTAACTTAGTTTTCATAGAAACAACTTCCTTTTGCTTTCATATAGCATTGGTTCATATAATTTTAATTAAACTTAATTTAAGTTTAATTAAAACTTAAGTTTAATTAAAATTATAATTGCAAAAACAAGTTCAAGTGACACAAACAGGTTCTGGGAAAAACATAACTGCTATTTGGTGAAGTAACACAAAATTGGTGGGCAGGAATAGCCAACTAGTTACAAGTATTCATCAGGGCAGTGGCCATTGGCCAGAAAGTCTTGTATAGGGAATGGATAGTGTCTTTAATCTAGAGAGTTTACATGAAGATCAGTTAAGAGAGAGGTTAGTATATATTAAAAATATAGAAGCAGAGTTGCTCTGATTAAAGCTAAGACAGGGGACCTGAGGGTTTGCCCCTTCAGTCTTCTCCTCACTTTATCTTGAGTCATATATGGAAATCTGATCTCTAACAGGATGCAATAATTTGTACTAGTGGCTGACTGTAAGTTGCCTATGCCCTAAGAAAGGTTTCCTCTCCTCCTTAGCCCCTTCTAAACTAGCCGAGATTCTTGTTGTAGAATAAATACATATAATTTCTCCCCACCACATAAACACATTCACCAAGTTAATGACAAGACAAGCAAAATAAAGGTACACAAGAAAGGAAGTAATAGGGTGGGACTGTTGTCATAACAATAAAATAAAATTTCAGTTCCCAGGTCATACCATAAGGCCAAAAGATGCCAGAGCATATCATTTTCAGCCTAAGATGTTGGTTAGTTGATAGAAAATTCTTGCCTGTAGAGCTCGAATTGCAAATGGAACTATCAAAGAGAATGCCCTGTTTCCATGCTGCTGATTTTTCCATTTTGGAAGAAAAGGTACATTTTGGAATATGTGGCTTCCAGAAGGCAGAGGCTGTGTTTTCTTCATCTCTGAGACCCTAATCTCCCTTTTAATAGAAGCCAAATTACTTGTGAGATAGATAAATAGAAATTTGCCTATAAGTCCAATATCCTGGGGGAGAATTATGCCTGAGTCTGGGATTTGAGATAAATCTATCACCTGATCCCCAAATATCTAGAGTTTTAGGAGACCTGATTGTATATTCTGTGGCCAGAAAAAATTCATTTGTAGATAAAGTCAATAGTGGCCTATAAGGTACGATTTGAGATGCCTCAAAAATGTATAAAAGAAAAACATAAATAACATACTTATGTGATTATGTATGAAGATACGAGGAAGCTCTATGCCTTTATTACATATGTATCTGCTCACAATGCTGTGAACATCAGATAGGGAAGATGACTCCTGTCTCTACGAGCTTACAGTTTAATGTAATCTTGATGTAGACCACTCAACAGCTAAAGAAAATAACACATAAATTAAATACACTGAAAAATGAATGATGCTTTTACACTTTGAACCAGCAAAGAATGCAATATCTACTGGAAATTACGGTGTAGGAGCGTGCTTTTTTAAGGTAAATAAACGGCTATAGAATCAGATGGATCTAGCTTTGAGTCCTAGCTTCTCCAATTCTTAGCTGTATGACCATAGGCAAGTCACTTTATTTAGTCCTCAATTTCTACATGTGAAAAATGAGGTTAATAATAACTATATCAATGGTGTGTTTCAGGGATCAAATAAAACATTTGGTTTAAAGTGCCTGGCACATAGTGCATGCTTATTAATTGTGAATACCCTCTCTTCCTTCCTCTCATGCTTAGACCCTATAGGTCCAAAAGCACATTAATTTTATTCCAAGTCATCTGGAAATTTGCCTCAGGGAAGACGGGGATATAAATAGTTGTCCAAAAGAAGAAAAGAAGATAACATCAAAAAGAAAATATATGTGGGTCCTGGATACTTTTTGGGGTTTCTTTGTGTTGGTTACCCATTTTCTCTTGCGTATCATTGGCTTATCTCCAGTGAGAATGTCCTTTATCAAAAAATCCCAAAACAATAAATGTTCACATAGATGCAGAGAGATAGGAACACTCATACAC